>JAHDVE020004878.1:0-32767 GCA_022606495.2 Halesus radiatus
AAAACGGCGCTATACAAGTCATCCAACTATTATTATTATTATTATCATGTGACAAAAGAGAATATTTTAAACGCAGTTCAAAAATAGAGTAAAATAAACATATTTAAGGCACAAAATCCCTCGAGAATGTGACCATTCCGAATCGGCTCCACAGTGCGCGCTGCCGTCCAACGGAGCATTGTGGCTGCTCCATAGTGCGCGTTGGTATCCCACAAGTTGAGGGGACATCACCTGTGCCTAACCTTATGTATATGATTTATAATAAACTAGCTGATGTGTACCCGGCCTTGCTCAGGATTATTTTTTTTTTGGAAAAGTTATAAAGTTGTGAATTCTTGCTTGCCATTTGGGAACCATAATTGATTTGACAACGAAAGTAGTACCTTGTGGAGGACCATTACTATCTCTAAACGAAGAAACATTCATTTCATTCTGAATATTTATTTTTCCAAAATATATCTAAACAATAAAGTTCTTAAGTAGGTACCTACTTGTGTTTTCCATTTTGAAAATATTCTACCCAAAAAACCTTCTTCTTTTGAATATGTAATCTGTGGCTAACCAGAGTATACCACTCTAATATATGGGCTAACCTCAATACAACATGGCGGGTTCTATGTTTTTCATACTACTCTCTAAACCATCAATTATTATCAAACCAATTCAAACAAATTGATTAATCCATGATCCTTACCACGGCTGTAAGGCGGTGTTGAGAATCTGAAGGAGCTGTGCAAACCACAGAACACCCAGAAATGACCACCCATATTTATACCCAATATAAAACTTGCAGTAATTTATTTTTTCACTGCGCGGCATCGATATATCACTACTAGATTTGGCGTGTCATACAAATAAGTACGACGATTTTGGGCCGCCTATGAGTAATTTCATAACACAACTCCCTATTGAAATGCGTTGCCTCACTTCGAAAAACTTGTACGCCTCGCTACAAAATAACACAGAGCACAAAATTAACCTCAAATCCCATAATGTAATTTGAAACTTAAGAATGCAACTGCATGTACCACACCGTATGCAAAGCCATTTTTGAGCATATAGTTTTTGACAAAACTACTGTTGTAACTTGAATACATTCACATGTCACTAACCCATACATCGCCATACAATAACAGTTAGGAGATATTTTGCAATTTATCAATTGTTAGTTTTTTGAAAACTCACTTGAAACGATCTGTGAAGTACATATTTTTAAAATATTATATAGCCGATTAAATTGTCAATAATAAAGTCCGCGATAGTCCCTATCTGTCAATATTTTATTTGAAAAATCATCTCTATAATGTTGGCCACTCTGTTGATGCAAACTTGCAATGTTTCTTGCGATCTTTTGACTACGAGATAGTATACTTTCTTTTTGATAAATTTTTTCAGGAACCAATTCATTTTGGTTCAGGTGTCATTTTTAAGATCCACATGCCCTGTCTAGATATTGGAAGTCGATGCTGACCGAAAATCAAATTTGCAATCTCTGGAATTAAATATATATACACCAATACACTATTGGAGGTCTATTAATGTTTTATGTACATTTTAGACAATATTTAAATACACAAAATCAATTTCTCGTCATGATACAAAGTATAAAATGCGTTTTTGTGTACCTTTGTTCCAAAATACCATAATATGCACTTCTGCTAAAAGTGACTCACTAATAGCATAGGGTAAATAAATAGTGGTAGGTACTTAGATAATTCAAATGTAGAACGATGATCAGTAAATGTTGGTAAAATTAGAATATGTGGTACCTACTTATTTGGATTCTTTCCTGACTTTCCCAGAAATAGTACAGGCACAGTACATGTTATGTTATGCAGTCAAAGAATAGAAAAATAATGGGAGAAACATACGAAAACCAGAAAAATTTATGGAAAATTCAAATAATTTATTTGAAAGCATGAATATAATAACATTTTAGGACAGACAATACCGTTTAAAACGAAATTGATTGAAAAAATACATCAATGATTGCATCAATTAAAAGATGACAAAGAAATGCAATATTTATTTAATTAACCTTAAAAAAAGGGAATAATGGTTTCCCATTCCTTATCAAGAGAAATGTCAAACGCGTCATAAATGCAAGCGAAATAAATAATTTTCAATATTTCCTAAATTTGCATTTGCATGTGCCGAGTTACAAAGATGCTAATTCACCTTGTTCCTTTGGATAATAAATTCAAATGACGTCTAAAGAAAGGAATCGTTTTTCCGTAAATATGGTCACGGCAATACGTGGTCCTGACATTACGAAATGCTCGAATTGAAGATGACTTTTGAACGGGCTTGTCAGCGTTATTAATGGAGAAATGTTTACAATTAAAAGGTGTGTAATTACCCCTGGCATTGCTGGCGCATCTTCACCTTCTGGAATACCGGGCTGTCGGTCCTTCTTCACTTTTATGTCGTTTTTCACCTTAGTGTCTTCGATTTTCTTCACGATCTCCTCGGCCGTGGAGAACTTTTTGACGGTTTTTCCCTTTTTGCGATCCTTTTTCGCGAAGAAGTCGTCTAAATCCGCCATATCGTATCGACACTGGGAGTTTGGCGAGCGAAGAAGTGACAAATACAACACTTGATAAGAAAAATCTTGGAAAGTCGGCCGATGAGTACTACATGTGTCTCGGACGGTCCTCACGAGGTCAATCAATAAACTGAAACTTTAAATTTTACACTTGAACAAAAGTTTCATAACACGATTCACTAGCTTTCTCCCTTTGACTGAAATATCTGTGACAATTTGAGTAGGTGCCTTTATACTCCCGTAGAAACTAGTTTGACGTTGCCGGGCCTTTGGCGGGGAGTGCGGTGCGAGTCTAGCGCCACGGATACGAAATAACATATGATTTTGTCTATGGTATCACAAGTCAAAACCTTAAAAAAAATTAAAATTGTTTTTCAAACAGAAAGGCGGAATGTATTTCTACAAGCTAGTATTAAACTTGAAGATTAAAATAATCGACAGAGCTCTCTTTAGAATTGTAAAAAATATTGCTTTTACTTCCTTTTCTTTCTATTACTAGTAAATCGGGACCCGTTTTTTCGACAATGCACCCCATGGTACTAATCGCCACAGCATGTCACTTAATTTCTTGATTACATTGGCAATCAATGACATTTGCAATTTTAGTATTAAGGTTTTTAGAAAAGTTAAAAGTTTTCCACTTGAACAAATCAAAAAAATTAAAGAAAGAAAGTATTTGATTTTTCATGGCGTAAGGACAGTAATAAAAAAAAAGTTTCTGATACGTAACAATAAACATATTATCTACCTCCACAGAGAATCTTTAAAAATAACGTAGGCCCCAAATGGAAATTATTATCCTTGATATTGATTTTAACAATGTGTTGAATTAATTTAGCTAGAAGTGGCAGAATCAAATTCCTGCAAAATCAATAAAACTATATAGGGCTACATGATCGTAATGGGGTGGGGCCTGGTTAATTTTATTTGAGTAGTAAGAGGGAAACATGGAGTCAAAATTATAATAGATAGAAATATTTGTATAGTGGTCGGCTTCAGCAATATCATAACAGTTGGGTATTTGCTACTTGACGCCTGGATGGGAACACATAGCATTTGTTTACTCATCTACAAGCTGACGATATATACATTTATAATTTCTTCAAATGATTGATAACTTTGTGGCATCATTATTAATTATATATTTGAAAATACACTTTGTATATACCACTTTAATTAAAATATATAAATATTTCTACATGTTTCGATAGCAATGCTATCATCTTCAGGAATAAAATTTCAGATGATAGCATTGCTATCGAAACATGTAGAAATATTTATATATTTTAAGTAAAGTGGTATATACAAAGTGTATTTTCAATTATATAATATATACATTTGTTGATAATAAAACCATATTCGGAAAGAAAGTACTTGTTGGGAACTCAATAGAATAGCCATAAATTTCATTTGGGTGCTGTTATATCCGGAATTCCGTGACACTAGACATTTGCATTTTTCGTACACAGTATTTGTCAGAGACAGGTTACTTTTCGATTGTTTCCGATATTCCGAATTTTAATAATTTTCCAAGATGTTTGCCGTCCTAGCACGCAAAGCTAATACCCTTGCCAGGAAGGTGGGCCCATCCATGATCACCCGCGGCTACGAGGGAGGAGTTCCCGGATCGGTATGCAATATTAAAAAATATAATTACATAACGCAAAATGTCATTCCTGTCAATATCATGATAAACGCTATAATTTCTGATTTAGAACTGCTTTTAACTTAGCTTATGAATCTGATTCTAAAATATTATTATAAAAATGGTTTTTTTATAAGCGGGTATTTCTTTTTATCAATAATGTGCTCAAAACGAATTGAAAGTGAAAAGTGATTTAATACAGGATGAATGAAGATAACCAAGAAGGATTTTGTGCGATCTGAAAACGCTCTGCATTAGTAAAGGACGAGGAATGCAATGGAGAAGATGAAGATGCTGACCTCTTAGTTCGTGAATGTAAGGTTAATTGTCAACTCCGCTATTAAATAAATCATAGTTTGATTTTCCGTCAGTATATCAAAGTCTCGCTATTGATTGCTAAATACCTATGGGTTATGTTTCTATTGTTCCTTGATATTTTAGGTTTTTCAACTGTTTCGAGCTAGCAAAGTTATTTCCAATATGAGTTGTGGAGCTTGAAAATATGCATTTAAGATGAACATACACACCACGTCAATAACGTGCTGTGTAGATAGTATCAGTTATAGCCATGTACTAGTACTGGGCGTTGATGACAATTCCAACGGCTTTGAAGCAGCGAACGGACGGTTACCTCGAGAAGGTTTCCTCTTAGGGGTAAGAATAACCTCGTCGAATTGAATGTTTCAAAGAGCCAATCATGTCTGATTACGTCTAAAGGGGATTAAAATGATTATCTTGTCTTCTTTAATGGAAGCAATCTTCCCAAAAAGCCTTCCCTTGGTATGCTTGGTGTAACCCTAAGTGATCAGCTCAGGTATGGGGGCTCCATCGAAGCCAGAAAAAAGTTAGCCTCTCAGAAACTGGGTGTACTGTGCAGGGCCTGTAGATACTTTAATAGTTCACAACTGCTGACTGTATACATCGCATGTACTCCCCACTGTAGAGTTTGGCAGCCATCTCTAGTTGGGAGTCCCAAAATAACTGAAAAAAACCCTTCACTTTGTGCGGGAACGGGCGGTCCGTTTGATAGATTCCCCTATCTTAACAAACGGATTGCAATCTTTGGAGCACAGACGTCAGGTGGGAATGCTGTCCTTGTTCTACCGGAATTTCAATGGAAGATGCTCTGAAAACTAGGGAAATTGATCCCTTCGGCACCGTTGCACAGCCGGGAAATGATTTGTCGGCCTCTGCGTTTCCTCCCTCCTACAACATGGATCTCTTCAAGACCCAGGTTCACTCTTTTTTATCCTCCAAAAGACAATCCACACAGCATCCCCAAAGATGACATAGGCCTTGAAGAAATTTTTTTCTTTCAGGGTCTCCTGTGTGGAGGAGTAACTGAAAAAATAATAAAAATCGAAAAAATGCCAATTTCACTATCTTTGGCGATTGTTAACTGTTAAATACAATTCTTGGAAATAGCCAACGGTGATGCGAACACTACAAAAGTAATGAAAAGGTAATCCAAAAGTTAGGGAATTCCAACTGTTGGGCCACCGGCAGAATCGCTTTATGCTAGACGCTACGTATTGGATAGTACAAAGACATCTACGGAAGTTACATAACCAAAAGACCATTCGAAAGTATAAACTGTTGTATGTTTTTGTTTATTTGTTTGGTGCCAAGGCTGCTAAAACAATATGTCTTAGGCTCTTCGTACACAAGGCTATGCAAGTATCCGATACCTCAGTTGTGTATTCACGTCGCAAGCAACTAGGCGCGCATTCTGTACACATCGCTACTAAAGTCAATAGACCCCCTTCAGTTTTGGACATTTTCAATTTTATGTAATTATTAAAATTCTTTCAATTAACCACTTCATGCTCAGTTTTTTTTTCACAAAAATAGAAGAATAAACATCAGTTATTTTGTTTTTTTTTTTTATTTAAAGGGGTTACATAATTGAAAAGTTGTCCTGTTCAAAAAAAAACAAACAATAAAAATGTAAAAATACTTGAATGCAATGGGAAGTAATGCAAAATCGTGTCTTTTCGGTTTGAGAATTTGATGGCCTAGAAATAGCATAGATCATTTAATTAAATAATGCAAGTAGAACACACAACCTTTCGTATAACCGTCCAATTTTTTGGTGTGCTTTTTTATAAGCCTACAAAAAAATAATGTAGCAGACCTAAAAAAAATGTTTAAAGTGCAAACTCTCCTACTCACGAACCTTTTTTCCGATGTTGTCGTATTGTTCACTGTGGCAAATTAAGTTTTTTAGAATATGACCGTAAAACATTTTAATATTTTTCCCCGAGCTTTACAAATTAAAATAAAACACGATTTTGGTGACGTTTTTTTGAATAAATCAACATGCGGCCGATGTTAAGCGGGAATTTCGACCTTGTCACCACCTGCATAAGGAGCGCGTGATTTCGTTGGAAGTTTAGCAAGTGGATGGCCTTTTGAAAAAAACAAGTCTAACTATAATAATAAAAAAAATATTAAAACAAGTCTAACTATAATAATAAAACAAATCTAACTATGATAAGTTAAAGCAGAAGAAACAATTTGCGTAAATCTCTACGAGCGTCAAGTGGCAACTGGCGAGCTCAGTAGGTTTGTTTATCTTATGTGACGCAAACAAGTCGAAACACGCGAGCAGTGTTCGGATTGGCACGATATGACACTCACAATCACAGTTAGGCGAGATGACTAAGACAACAAGTGTTACCTAGTCTCATTCCAGTTATGGAGGAAATATTTTTTTTGGCATGCAAGTGTATTTATGAAACCGGGGTTTGACAGGAATAAAATGTTGTATTAGTGAGTACTGGTGACCTTTTGTTAGAGAAACTATTTTCCATTCAGAGGACCATTGGAGTTTGTATTTTACTTTTTAGAATAGGGAAATAGTCTCTAACTGGAACAGGAATATCGCTTAACGAACCGTGAACAGTAGCTTCCTTAGCGATGGAATCCGCGATTTCGTTGTCTGTAGATTAAATTAGCGGGTGATGCTAAGGACAAAGATTGCGACATCGATTTTTAATTTTTGAACCATGTAAAATTGGATTGTCATAAGAAACTTTTATAAATGTAATATTAAAAAAAAAGTGGTGAGGAGAATACAGAGCTTGAACTAATAACCCTTTAGGGATTAATAGTGTAGAGCAGTGGTTCCCAAACTTATTATTCCGATGGACCCTTTCTTATAGCAAAAGTCCAAACATGAAGCCTCAAGTGAAATACATCTGCAGAACTGCATAAAAACAAAATTAACTTTGATGTCTTCAATGGTGATTTAAAAATTAGATACGACTAACTAACCATAACGCCTTTTAGGCGGAGAGGTTGGACTGCCAAACAACTCGATCTTGGCACACACACTTCTTGCTTCATTCACATTCATACATTCTCTTCTGTTATTTTGACTTCTGACGTTGTCCGACTCAAGTATTTGATTCACTTGATCGTCTGCTATGTCTTCCTCGGGCATCCCTGGCTTCTTCCATTCCCATTCGCGTCACATATTCTCCTTATACTCCTTTTTTCGTTCATTCACTCCGCATGCAAAAACCATCTAATCATCCTTTTCTTAATCTTACTCATTACGCCCCAGCCTTGCATTCTTTACGAATTTCAAGATTTTTCACACGGTCATACATTGTTTTAGCGCACATTCACCTCAGAGATCTCATTTCATCAGGGTGGAGTCACTCCATTGTGGACTGCGAGCTTCGCTATAAATAAACATTTTAAAGTTTACAGTATTGAAATTATAACTTGTTTTAAAATACTTACTTTTCAATGAGACGAATGAGACGGGTAAACCTGATGGGATTGTATGAGATTATTTATGTTCGGCTCTGATGTTTATGAGTAACATTCCTAAGTTTCCACGACCACTAATTTGCAGTCGGTTTCTGTTTTTCCTGATGAGGCTAGTAACTGTTCTACTAAATAGGAAGACAGGAAAGCAATCAACAGCTTCCGTACAGTGCCCCATAATGCAGGATATAAAATTGGTATTTGTTTTTGTACCCAGAATTTGTGGTATCCTTTTTGAAACGTTGGTTTCAGCTCCTTATTTGTGGATAATAAGGAAGTCCAGTCCAATTTTTAAATTTTTATTTTAATTTTAATTTTTTTATTTATCAATAGTGACGTTCCAACTTAAATTTCGTTTTTTTCTAAAGTTAATTTTCATAGTTTGAAATATTTTAACCTTGAAAAAAGCCCATCAAAACGCTGCAAATTTATGACCGGTCGGTTTTGAGGTTAGAATGTAAAATGTCAAAACAAGGATGAGCTTTACCATACATAATTTTATATTCTATTCATAGTAAACCATAACTAAACACAAGTAATAAAAATAATAATAGTTATTGACCATTAATATTATCATAATATCTGTATTGATAATTGGTTTGCTTATGAATACTCTAATTTATTTCACTAAAAATGGTTTTTTTTTTTTTTTTTAATATTTAACAACAATTATAGAGCTTAAAGTCACCCAAATTAAGTTAAAATTTCGCTAAAACTGAAAAAAAACGTATGTGGCGGGTATTAACCCTTTAGGTGCCACATGTATTTTTTAAAAATACTGGAGAAGTGTCGATAATTCATGAATATATATTTTTTTATATTGATTACTTTTATTTTAATTTATTGTTGTGAACGTGTTTCTACATATATATCCATCAATTGTTTATTTTTTTTATAATTTATAATATAATATTTTTTATAATTGATGAAAAACATATATTCATCCCTTTTTCAATAGCTTTCGAAAAAAATTGTAATAAAAAGCTTTTCCCTTTTTCAATAGCTTTCGAAAAAAATTGTAATAAAAAGCTTTTCCCTTTTTCAATAGGTTTCGAAAAAAATTGTAATAAAAAGCTTTTCCCTTTTTCAATAGCTTTCGAAAAAAATGGAAAAAAAATGTTTTTTTTTGTTAGTATCATTTATTATTTATTATTGATTCACAAAATAATATTTTGTATCTTTTAACCCGTTGAGAGCCTAACATTTTATATTATTTATCAAAAAAGAAATCTTTTTACTATTATTCTATTCATTATAAATATAAGTACATATGTATATGATTCATACCATAATAATAAACGAGGTGTGTTCAAAAGAAAAGGTGATTTTCGAATTTTTTATTTAGTTATTCATCAATATCCATTTTCTCCCCTTCAAAGTAATCCCCCTCAGATATAATGCACTTATGCCAGCGCTTCTTCCAATCCTCGAAGCACTTCTGGAATGCGCTTTTCGGTATGGCCATCAGCTCGTTCTTCGATTCTGACTTTATCTCATCAATTGTGGCAAAACGCTTTCCTTTCATTGGTCTCTTCAGTTTCGGGAATAGGAAAAAGTCACAGGGAGCCAAATCTGGTGAATACGGTGGTTGAGGCATGATTACGGTGTTGTTTTTGGCCAAATAATCGAAAGAGCGATACTAATGCGACGTTGCTTTTGCTCAAAATTTAGCAATTTCGGAACAAACTTCGCTGCCACACGTTTCATGCCCAAAACATCCGAGAAAATTCCATGACATGAGCCGATTGATATGCCAACATCCTCTGCAACTTCCCTAATAGTGATTCGACAATTTTCCAAAACCATTTTCTTCACCGTTTCGATGTTTTCTTCATTTGTTGACGTGGTTGCAACTCCAGGACGCTCATCGTCATTAACATCTTCTCGGCCTTCTGTAAAGCGCTTGTACCACTTATAAACACCTTTTTGAGACAAAGTAGACTCGCCGAATGCCACAGTCAACATTTTAAATGCGTTGGAGCACTTTATTAAAGATACATATTGGTTAAAGGTTACACCAGTAAGCAAACGAGGTGAGGAGATGTGGCCCGTCCTAGTCGAGAGTTGCAAATGTTATGTGCTTTCTACCAGCAGTGGCTACAACCGATTAACTTCATGTGTCCAGAAGTTACCTTTGTAACCCGATGACTTTATGTTCCAGAACTTGCCCTTCGACATCACCAACCGCTATAAGCTGACAGCCTGGTTCTGCGTGTTCATAGGATCTGGCCTGGGCGCCCCCTTCCTCATCGTCCGTCACCAGCTACTTAAACAGTAAACAGCCAGCCAGAATTAAGGTAACAACATATCCCTAACATTGAACATTCCTCGACAAATCAAAATGAAAAAGAAAACATATGAATTAATTTATTTCATTGTTAAATGAAACAATCAAACTTCATTTTAATCACTTTTTATTTTTAACGCCGACCAGTTTTGGAACAACCGTTCCATTCATCTGGGCAAAATATATAGTAAACAATATTATAAATGGCAGAACATACATATTAGGTGTCACAGTGGGGGTGGGGGCGTGTAAAGAGTAAATTGCCTTAATAAAGAGTCGGGGAAGAGATAGAAATGGAGGAAGGGGTGAAATTAAACATATTTAAAATGGGATTGTAAGATACTTTTTTATTGTTAATGATAGATCCATTATTATTAAGGTTTTTCTTAATTTCCAGGGGGCCTGATTCCTGTTTTTTTTAGGATATGGCATGGTCCTTAATTGCGGCTCCAATTCCATGTCAATGATAATACATTTTTAAAGGAGTTTGTAGTTTAATTACCACTATTATTAAAAATTATATGTGCATCACACGCTTACATACTTAACATGTGTAGTTTATTATTACTTACTTTACACATGTAGTTTATTATAATTTAAATCACTTATCTGACGTTTCGGGTTTTTGGTATGGGTACTTTACAAACATTGCAACTTCGTTAATAATGAATTCCAGTGAAAAATATAATTTTTTTAAAAATTTTATGTAAATCAAATTTAATAATGTTATTATTAAGTTCTGCAAGTATTTTTAGTTGTTATTATTGTGACAGCTGTTTCGGCGTTTAAGGCCATTTTCAAACTGTGGTTAATCCACATTGCGACCACTTATTTATATGATTTAATTTACCCCCACTCTTTTAAAATTTGGATGGATGGGTAATGATTTATTATCGGTAAAACCGATTTAGTTAGAAAGCAATTAAAATTCTGAATTCTATGAGGTTTTCACATTTATAATGTGTTTTTACTCGTATTTAACTGTTTGAAAATGGCCTTAAACGCCGAAACAGCTGTCACAATAATAACAACTAAAAATACTTGCAGAACTTAATAATAACATTATTAAATTTGATTTACATTAAATTTAAAAAAAAATTAAATGGAGTTCTACGAATTAAACACAAAAACAATTAATAATGAAAAATATAATGACTGAAAATATTAATTCATATAGATCGGCAAACGACGATTCTGAATATATAACTTTCATTACACGTAGAATCTATACATCCGTTATTTAAAAGTGAATAAAAAATCAGCTCATCAAAACACGTTGTTATGTTGGTACCATTGCATTTTGAATATCTGACGTCACGTGCATATTCTGTTTTTGGATTATTATGAAAAATTTTATTTTGGATTTTGTTTTGTATTTAAAACATGTGTTCTTTTAGTTTTGGCAAAATTTTAACTTAATTTGGGTGACTAAGGTCTAAAATTGTTCAAAAACAACTATTATTCACGAAAGGAATTTGAGTATTCATGATCAAACCAACTATCAATACAGATATTATGATAATGTTAATGTCCATACTATTATTATTTTTTGAGTTAAAGTTAGTTTCTAAAAAGGTACATAATTTAATTACTTATGTTTAGTTATGGTTTTAATGTTTTAAGTCAATACTCTAGATAGTATTGAGTTTTTCTATTGTTAAAACTACTGGAATATTTATATCTTTAAAGAATATCAGTCTGAATGACAGCTGTTGTTCAAAAGAACCACAACCGCAGTTAAGCAAAAAGTCTTTAAGGCCGGTCTAAAAAGAAATGGAATCAGGCCCCAGATTGAAGAGCATTTTTTTTCTAGAAATTCTTTTATTGTTTGAACTAATTTAAATTTATTTATTTTCTAGGCGCTGTTCGAATACCATCTTTAGGCCCAGCTGTATAGACAAGTTAATAATTATATTTATTAGAATTTATTCACCATCTGCTATAATATTATGTTGTGCATAATGTTGTAATTTGTAACATTTCTGTTGTAAATAAAACATACGCTCTGATGTAGAGCAAATAATATTATCATCTTATTTCACTCAATATCACTCAATATCACTTTAGGGCGGCAGCCTGTAACACTGTAAAATAGTCACTCCCGGACACACCGACCCCCAGATTCCTACCTATCCTTTTTCTTCCCAGAACTTATTTTCTTTAAAAAGACCCTCCACACAGCATCCCCAAAGATAACATAGGCCTTGAAGGAAATTTATTTTTCTCAGGGCCTCCTGTTTGTTTAAAGAAAAAGAAGCGAATCTAATAAATTTCACAACACTGAGGTGACAGTACCTCTATATCGTCATTATTAGTAATTGTCTGTAGGCTACTGGATGAAGGTATCTCCAAGCTGCTTTCTTATTGAGTTTAAATTTGTAGAGGCTCAGAACTAAATCCTAAGATGTTCACTGACAATATAATTAAATTAGTAGGAAAATCAATAGATGTCGCCGCCGGCGCCAAAATCTCTGTTTTATCAAGGGAGCCTATCATTGCATTACATATTATATCAGTTCATAAGTGTTTATTATTTACAGCAAGATTATCATTTTAATTATTAGTATTCTTCATTCAATGTTATTCCTTGGTTCAATCATTTTAACTTATGTGGCTGCACTCTTATAGTAGATATCAGTTCTTAGGGCCTTCCACTCTACTGGTTTGTCCAATACTACCCGAAGCAACCGCGTCCAAAGGTCATCCTTAAAGTCAAGTCAAGTCATTAACTGCCATTAATTGGAAGGATGAATTTGGGGGTTTAATAGAAAGAGGGGTGAAGGGTAGGGAGTTTTTGATGAGCAGGGCTGCACCGCCCATCCATCAATGCGGTCGTCCCGCAGACATTGGTAGTCACTCACCTTGAAGAGTTGAGTTGGATTAAAATCGATACAGAGTGTAAATGCAGAAGGCGGGTGAGGTCATCCTTATTGGAGATGGCGCTTCTGCTATTCCAATGAAGTATTCTGATGTCTTGTGGAGTCATTTTGAGAAAGTGATTTTAATGTGGTAATAATAGAAGCAGCGTTGGACGGTAGATTGGTTTGTGAAGAAATTAGGTCAATTAGAAGCATAATAAGGGTTTGAACAAATGAAGAATTGTCTTGGGAGAGTTTTTCAGAAAGGAAAAGGAGTTCGTTGAGGGTGGATTAGAATTGTTTGCACAACCATTTACAGCAGTTAAAAGAGATGACCCATTGGGAGTTAAGAGTAGTGAGTTGTGTTGTTGCTGATCATATCCAGCAGCCGGTTTAGGGGTGGGGTTTTTGTATGAAAACTTAGTTGAGCGAGAAGAAGTTGTTGCGGAATGGAGAGGGTTGGATGTAGGGTTGCTGATAACGCCCCAGCAAATGATTTTTTGACAGGAGGAAATGGAAAATTTAATATTTTTTTGGCAGGATTGTTCTGGACAAGAAGAGTTGATGGCTGTATGAGAGCCTGAACAGTTGTAACATTTGGGCTAGGATAAAGAAGAACATTGGTCAGCTGTGTGACTTTCCCCACATTTAAAACATCTAATATATCTGCTTGCAGCTTTAGCGTGAACAAAATGGCAGCAATTGAAACATTGTGTGGTGGGATAAGTGTAAATTTCAACCGGTAATGAATTAAAAATTAAATATATATGCGAGGGAAGAGACTGCCCTTCAAAGGTGATCACGACAGATTGGGAGGGTTTCCAGGTAATTGTGCCCTCAGAAGAGTCCTTGTAATTTAGTCTTCTGGCTTTTATGGGATTGCCGATATGTTGAGGAGTTGTAAGGGCGGATAAAATTTCTGGGATGGAAAGATCGGTCGAGATACCTCTGACCAAGCCCATACGGGTTACATTAAAAGTAGGAATGTATGCCTTGAATTTGGAATTTGATGAAATGTAAATATTTTTAATAAATGAATTGGCGGCTGACCCTGTGAGGAATTCAACAGAGATTCGAAAACGACCCTCGAATCTTACATAATAGAGTTCAGCTGAAAAATGAATAAAAAAACTTCGATAGAATCACTCCGATAGGACCGGAGATTTCACCGAAAACAATTTGATGCCAACCGTGCAAAATGCTCATGAAATAGATATTTCTGAAGAAGTTTTAATGGATAGATATGATTTAGACGGTATGTTGTGTATTAATACTTACCAAGTGTCTCTCGTTAAAGGTTGTCGCGGAGATATAAAGAAAAGAAGGGTCACCATTTGATAAATATATTTATCGACGCGTACAAATTCAGAAGGTTAATTCAAAAGCGAGAAGTGATGCAAATGCAAATTAGCAAGTCACTAGTATGTTCTACTACACGACCGATTCAGTGAGAGGCAGGAAGATGAATGAATCGTCAGTTCTGTGGATAACAGATCGTGGGTCGATTGTCTTTTGTTTGTAGGGATACCATATGTAAAAATAAATTTATGGCTAATAAGTTGCTTGCATATTACATAGTGTTAGTATTTCGATACAAAAAAAAATTGGAATTGATATGAGATCACAAATTAGAGAATATATCCAAGAAATTGATGGAATCGAAAAGCTAGAACCGAGGATATCAGCTAAAACTGTTTAGACCCAATGGTATTAGTATTTCTATTTCATGAAAGTATTCATGAAATAGAAATTTTGTGGCAAATGGTGGAATTCATAATTTTTTTTTTATTGATGTGAAAGACTTCACCCAGAATATCATTAACATAGGTAAGTTACAGAATTTGCTGAAGAGGTACGGTGGATAAGCGATAATGTGGCTTCAGAATACAAATTGTAAGATGTTTAATTTATATGCGTTCTTTGCTTGGTTGTGGAAGGATTTGTTCTGTCCCATAACTTGACGTCGATGGCACTGAATTGAGTGATGTCTTCGGATTCGACATAACATTAGCATTCTGAAGCCGATTCTGATAGAAAACATCTTTTTTAATACATAACTTTTGTGGCTCCTTCGCATGTTGGAGTAGGATTTGTTCTGCCTTGAGGTCATTGACTCTGAATCGAGTGATGTCTTTGGATTCGTCTTAACATTTGCATTCTGAAGCCGATTCTGATACAAAATATTTTTTTTTAATACATAATTTTTGTGGCTACTTCGCATGTTGGGGTAGGATGTGTTCTGCCCTATAACTGCAGGTCGATGGCTCTGAATTGGGTGATGTCTTCGGCATCGTAATAATATTCTTCTACTGATGCCGATTCTTTTTTTTAATATATAATTTTTGTGGCTACTTTTGGTTGTTGTCGGATTTGTTAACTACTAATTTGTTACTCGAGTTAACAACAATATTGTTTTTATCAAGTCCAACATTTATAACCTTGGGCGGATCGAAGGCTTCCTGTAATCTTCTTCTTTTTTATTTGAACTTTTTGATGCTTTGCAATGCCTCAAGAGTTCCAACTGCCTGAAGCCAGTGAGACTATGGCATCTCCAATTGTGGTGAGATGTGACACTGAAAGGAGTCGGGAGGGAAATGAGATGGGGAGGAGGAAGGTCGAGAAGTACCTGGGTATTTAAATCTAGCAACATTTCAATTCTGAAATTTAACCCTTCACTAGGGTGATACTGAATTTCTTTTTAAGTGTTACACCACTGTCTGTAGGGATTTATTATTGCGAGTCTTATAGAGGCTCGGATTATATGAAGGAGGAATAACAGATGCCGGTAGCTCATTCCACATGCGAGTTACACAAAAATGAGTCAGAGAATCGACCCGTTCTCATGAAGCATGACACCGACTGTGAACGGGTGTTCCACTTGTGTTCATCAAGTTTCGCGTATGTACACCGGTGATGAATGCTGCTAGTTCCTTCGAGTAGGTTCCATTGAAATACCTGTAGAACAGACTCAGCGTACCTACATTGCATCTGTGCATTAAAGATGGCAACGGTCTGTTAACAACGGGTTAACAATCAGACAGACCGTCTTCCTTTATACATATAGCTTATATTGGGGGTGTAATGGCTCAGATCAGTTGTAAAACTATCTCAACGTAACATAAAAAAAATTGCCTAAAAACTGTAAATTATTTACAAAATAAAAATGCATGTTTAATAATAGACAAAATAAATATAATCAAAAATCTTTAATATTTTTACAGTGAATATTTACATAATTTGTTACCTTAAAACAGTGTTAACACATTTTACTGAATTATATCAACAAATCCCATTACAAAATACTAATTACAATTAATATTAATTAAACAAAATTTCTACTACATAATTTTACATTTTCATACACAACTTGTGTCCCTGTAAAAATAATAAAAAATGTAAACAAACAAAAAACCTGTCAAGCAGCCAATAATGCTTTTAAACAATAAACAAAGATTATTGATAGCAGTATTATGTATAAATTAATTAAAAATTACTTTGTATTCGCCACTTTATTAATATACAGATATCAACATGTTTCAAAAGCTATGTTAATCTTATATTATACATATTGATCAAAACTTACTTATTGAAAATCGGCTGATTCGACAGAATTTTTGTTGATTTGTTGATCTATATGAAGACATATATAGTTTTTTTAAGCCATGATATATTTCTGTGGAGTTACTTATAATTTAATAATTAGGTAAACAAAAAATAAGTCTTAAACTCATTATTAGTGCAGAAAAACTAAATTCGGATTTATTTCGGAATGGTGTAATTGCACTTAGCCACCTGTCGCTCTCAACCGACGAGATGCTCAAGAAAGAATTTCGATATTTAAAATTTTTGATCAAATCCACAAGTAAGGAAAAACTGATCTTCGGGAACACCGACACGCCCAAAATACACTTCTATCAGTTTATCTCTGCAGTGACTTAAAACAAAAAAAATGATGTACGAGATATTAGAAAAATGTTTTTTAACTGGGGGACAAAAAGTTTTCTTTGTCTTTTTATTTGTACGTACGTCGTACATACATGATTATCTATATGAAAAAAATAATTAAATCACATTCTGTGCATTTTTATTATATTGACACGCCCAATGTAAAGTCCACATAGAAAACATAGAACCTTTTTACCATAGTTAAACCAAAATTATCTTTTTTTTAAAGGTTGGGTGGGGGTTAATTATTTATTAATTCGAAATAATGATAATATTATTATGCAATGCGATGAACATAGTGTTTTTAAAGATTAAAATATTTATTATATAATAGCATTATATAATACCTTGCCTTGCTCGGGATTATTTTTTTTTTCAAATAAAGTGATGAATTCTTGCTTGTCGTTTTGGTGATATAATTGAGTTGACAGTGAAAGTAATGCCTTGTGACGACTATTACTATCTCTAAACAAAGAAACTATTTGAAAATATTATTTCATTCAAAATTTTAATTTTTTTTTAGGTATTACCTACTTGTGTTTTCTATTTTGAAAATATTCTACCCAAACAAACTTTCTTATTTTAATATGTAATCTGTGGCTAACCAGAGTGGTATATCTACGGCTAACCTCAATACAACATGGCGGGTTCAATGTATTTCATACTAATTTTAAAACTTTATAATGACAGTTTTACAGTATGGATTTCATTCAAACTACTCTCTAAACCTTCCCGGTACTTATAAGAACAAACTGTGCTATTTTCAGCGACAAACATTCATTATTATATATAGATATTTTAAAAATGTACATAGCCTTAGCATTTATCAAAAGCAAATTAGAAATATGACATATACATGAGAGTATTCAACATTTAAAAATATTTGTAAAACATATGTAGGATGATCAGATAAAGGTCATATTTCTAATCTGATTTTGATAAATGCTATGTCCATGTAAATTTTAAAAATACGTAATAAATATTTTCCTTTCTAAAAATATTATATTTATCGTAATTCATAATAATATTATCATTATTTGGAATTAATAAATTATCCCTCTAACGTCCCTTTCCCCGTTAATATTAATTTTTCAGTATAATTTATATACATATGCAGACATCCGATCCGACAATGCAGATATATCTAGGATTCGTTACGAAACAAAAAACAACAGGGTTATGTCGGGAGAAATTGAAAAATACTTACTCATCACCATCGGTATAAGTTAATATAATATTATTGTACTAAAAATATAATAACAGTTTAGTTAATAATCTAGAAGAAGACTGCTGGAAGACGGAATAGGAGAGGGCATCGGAAGAAGAAGTTATGTAATAATAATTGCGTTAATGCGAGAGAGATTTGTTTTTTTTTTTTTTAATGTGATTATCGCACAGGAGTCCCAGCTGCTCGGAGGCAGAGGGACTATGACATCCCCAATTGGAGTATGTTGTGAGGCTGAAGGGGGAAGCAGATAAAAGCCAGTTCAAGCGACGTTTCTATAATATCTTCGTTTTTACTGTTTCGTATAGATGGCACTGTCGGCGAGACAGTACAGTAGCAATATTTGAGAACCTCTCAAGATCAGATACACAGATATGTAAATGAATTAAAAATTACTTTGTAATCACCACTTTATTAATATATACATATCAAAATATTTCGAAAGCGAAGCTTTCCTCATCAGGAATATACAGAGTACTAAAAAATAATGTCAAGTATAGACAAATGATAAACATAGAACACAATAATGTAAGAATAGACAAATTATAAACATATAAATTATAAACAGTATCATAGTACTTAGTTACTCGCCTACGGAGGACGACATATGAGTAAGTATTTTTCAATTTTCCTAAAGTCAAATAGAAAAGAAACAGCTTTTCATGTATAGTAGGTATTTTAGATAGGACATCTATCTATTAACTTTATACCGGACCGTCACCAAATAAAACACTAAGGAAAAAAAAGTGTAAATATATAAAATTGTAATTTAACCATTCATAGAGAATTGTATCACAATACTTTAACTCTTTGAAAATGTCATACGATCGCTAGTGTAAACTAACTAGTCAAGAATCCATGTTTCACAATTAGTTACTAAAATTATTAATAGATGGTGCTTTTCACAGAATTGTTTATTTTCTTAGTGATTGACTTTTGATACCACAGTGCTTCAAAGAGTTAAGTGTGGAGGGGTGAAATGAACGTTTGTCTGAGTGATTGTATGGAAGAGAGAGTCAAAAGGTAGTATAAATGGCGTAGAGAGTGAATCTTTTGTCTTTATATTTCAACCATCAAACCGAATACATCATAATTACGAACTGTGTATTATACTCCCCGACCAACGTGTTATCTTCACATATCAAAAACATTACAGATGGGCTTTTGTGGTACAAAATAACCACAAATTATGTACATTATATAAATAACACAAAAACTGTGCAAAGAAAACAAGTGGTAGATACTTTCAGTATCGCCCTGGTGAAAGTCAACCATTCAGAATCAAAACGTTGCTTGAAATGGCTTTAGCCGTGTTTGGTGACCATATCTGAATATCCAGATACTTCCCCACCTTCCCCTCCTCCTTTAGCCAAACTTTTTTTGTTGGGAAAGACAAACATTCCCGGGTTACGAAAAATTTCCTACTACCATCACACTAAGCGGAAGATGTTGCTTGTGTCACGACGGAGGACTCAGTCAGTCGAGGAATTGAACTCACGATGCCAGGGTGCGACCCAGACGCGATGCCAACTGAGCCACTGACCGGTCAACATACCCAAATTGGGGATGCCATAGTCTCACTGGCTCCGGTTAGCAGGGAGCAGTTGGGACTCTTGTGCGGTATTCGCATTTAAAAAGTTTGCGTTTAATACAAAAAAACTTTTATTTTTTAAAATATTTGTGTAACCACCAAACAGAAAATCTCAAGTGCGATCTATTTGAATTTGAAAGAAAACTGATGTTGCCAAATTGCACGAGACCTTTCGATTCCTAGGACCTAGACAGGCCAATGAAATTAATTTTTATCAGAAGGAAATATTGAGCCCACCACTTCTGGCACACGGACACGCTCACAACACACTATTTGCTGTACTTTCATTTAATCTATACAATGCAATATATCCCATCACGCCGCACGTTTTGATACAATGTATGTGTTTTAGTGAAGCTGCATGCAACATCCCCATACGGGGATAGCCGCCGACGGATCACATATGCAGCAGCAGCGTAGATAAGGTTAGGGAATTTTTCCTTCGTAAAATAAAAGAAATTATTCATAACAAACAAACAAAAAACTATCATAATTATTTTTGACTTATTTCTTAAAAATACATAAAATCACTGGAAGAAATCAAAGATTAAAAATAAAATAACTAAAAACTTTTTAATATGAAAAGTTCTTGCATATAATTATATTATACACAGTGTTTAGAAATTCATAGATAACATATTAGATAAATTAATTTGGTGATTCACTTGCGACTATGAATTTCCATTTACCATGTAAAGTTGATTTAATTTAGTTTAGTTAAGAAACTAATATAAGTAGGTTAAATATTGGATCTTTAAGAAAGGAATGAAGTAAATATTTTAAAACTATTTATAGTACAAAAAGACAATATAATCATTATCAGCCATCGTTCATCCACCGCAGGTTGAAGGCGTCGGGGATATATATGTATTTTACATTATCACTTGGTTATTTGAAGGAATTTGCGAAAACATGAGGAGAAAGCAAGTCTATTATCTCAAATTACCCTTATAAAATTTAAAAATAAAACAATAACTTTGTTTACATCAAATGTTAATATCCGGATAAAAGATCACTTAAGATGTCTCAATAATAATGGGTTCTCCGAATTTGCCAACCACCTCTTAGAAATAGACCACACATTCAATAAAAACACAGGCACTAGTTTACTGCATAAAAATGGAATAGGCATTAAACAAGATAACTTAGAAGCGTTAGAAATAAGGAAAACCAAAAACACTAGTCTATTATCTCAAATTACCCTTATAAAATTTAAAAATAAAACAATAACTTTGTTTACATCAAATGTTAATATCCGGATAAAAGATCACTTAAGATGTCTCAATAATAAGGTTCTCGGAATTTGCCAACCACCTCTTAGAAATAGACCACACATTCAATAAAAACACAGGCACTAGTTTACTGCATATAAATGGAATAGGCATTAGACTAGATAACTTAGAAGCGTTAGAAATAAGGAAAACCAAAAACACTAATAGAAGACACATTAATAATCAAATAAATTTAAATAAAAGTCCAATTTTTTAAAAATTTCTAATAAAAAAAGTACACGCCCTTCCCGGTCCGGTACCTGCTCCCCTCCCACCCTTCACTCGTCCGTTTTTATTAATCTATAACATGTGTGTATCTTAGTTTATAGTTTAGTAATATACTGCCCTGAAGAAGCTACGGTAGTGGCGAAACTCGGTCAGCAAAAGTATATAACTAATAAAAGTGACGTAAACAAAGTTATTGTTTTATTTTTAAATTATGTCACATCACAATGTTACCGCTTCATGTGAAAATACCTTATAAAATTAATAATAATGATGTATTCAAATTGTTTTTATGTTAAACCAATACAATTTGCAATACGAAAATAAATATTTTTTAATTATTTAGGTTGAGGTATTTAAAACTCCATTAAATCGATGATCAGAGCAATTAATTTTTTTTTCATTTGAACGGGTCATCTTTAAAGCTGAGGGATTATTTATTGATTCGAAATAATAATAATATTACTACACAATACGATAAACATTATGGTTTAAAGAGAAAAATATTTATTGTATAATAAACCACAAATACGACTTTTTCTATCCAACCTACGCATGTTTTACAAAATATTAAAAATAAATTTAAAAAGTGAAGAAAAATAATTGCAAACCTTTCCTGGTACATTTAAAAAAAATAAACTTGACCAAAGTTTTGGAACCCACATTAAAAAATCATGCAAATAAATTCGGGTAAAACTTTGCAATAATGCGGGAATAAATTGAGGATAATATCGGTAAGTCTTAAATTTGACGTATGATATCGATAAAAATGACGTAAAATAAACAGGTCTCATTAGTTCAGTGGTTGGGGCGTTGTCCCGGTAAGACAGTGGTTCTGGGTTTGATTCCCAGATGCGGCCGACGACTTTTTATTTTCTGTGTCTTTTTTGCTCCGTGTTTCATTTGAGATGTGTTAATATTATATGTGTTAATATTATAAGCTTCAATAAGTTATTCCAATAAATTGAAAGTAAATTTTTATGAAAAAAAAACTACACCCGAAAAACCTTCAAAGTATTTTTTGAGGATATTTAACATTTAAAAATATTTTGTCAAATATTTCTGATCGATAAATGCTAAGCCTATGTAATAAATATTTTTGTTTTAAAAAACATATGTTTATCGTATTGCTTAAGGCGATCCACTTCCTAAAATTCGACTGAAATCATGCACTCGTTATACAGGTGGCGACAACATTGAATTTCCCGCTTAACACCGACCGCATGTTTCGATTTACGCAAAAAAAAAAATCACCAAAATGCGTGTTTTATTTTATTTTGTAAAGCTTAGACATAAATATTAAAATGTTTAACGGTTATATTCTAAAAAACCTGATTTGACACAATGAACAATTCGACAGTATCGGAAAAAGGGTTCCTAAGTAGAAGATTTTGAACTTTTAAACATTTTTTTCTAGTCTTATAAAAAGACTCGCCAAAAAAATGCATGGTTAAATGAAAGGCCAAGGTGCGTTCTACTTGCAGTATTTAATTAAATCATGTATGATATTTATAGGCTACCAAATTCTCAAACCGAAAACGTATGATTTTGAATTACTTCCGATTGCATCGCCTTAAGAAAATTATAATTAATTCGAACTTATATATAATCTCTCTCCCCATTAAACGCAGATTCTTGGCCTGTTTCAGCTTTTGATCAAATTGTGACCAGCTATCAAGCATAACGGTCAAATTGTTATTCTTGTCAGCGTCCTAAGTAATGGGGACGTACAAATAAAAATAAATAAAAATTTGCGCTTGCTGTCAATTCGATGATCACCAAATGTGATGGCATTTGAAACACCCCGCGTTAAATATACAACATTTGATGAACTACAGTCGCTATGTTATGTACCAGTAAATTTATTTACAAAACAGCAGTAATAATTAAACACATAAATTCTTAAAGTATTAGTAGTGTCATTTTTAAGTTTATTTTACAGAGTCATTCCGGGGAAATGCAACAATAATTAAGTATAGGTTGTAGGTCAGTTTTACATAAAGACTTAAAAATATATATATATATATATATTTCACACATACAGTACAGTAACCCCTCGATTTTCTGGGATGGGATCAATTGGAAAACAAATTGAAATAAAAAATTGTGAAACCAAATTCTAATTTCACATTTCCTTATCCCAATTATTTTCAATAGAACACGAAAACGTTTAAAATAGTTTTTTTTTTTTTAAATAGCCACGTAAAACATTATCTATGCCTCACAAATAAAACTGAAGCAGATAAATCCCCGAACAGATAATCCCTAGAAGTGTGTTCTATTCCGTATTTAAAGAGAACGGTTGTCGCTAATCTGTTTGAGAAGGAATTAGAAAATGATTAACCAATTTCAGTAGAAGTAAGGTAAACTTGAGTTTACTTCCAACACGCGGACACGCATACAACACACTTGGATTGGTTTACCTCTACGGTGCTTAAATCAATATTGTTTTTAACCCATTGGTTGCTACGCACGAATTATCATCGCTCGAGCGTTACGCAAATTTGAGCGTACCCATTATTCTATATATATATATTATATAAAGAAAAGCCGTATAAAAGTTAAGAACAGTATAAAATGTCACTTAAATTGGGCTTTAGGTAGGTAGGTACCTATAAAAACAGATTTTTTTTGTTATAAAAATATTATTTGTCATGTTTTGTGAGTAAAAAGCGTGTAAAAAAAATAATATAATTTAGTTGTTATTAAAATTTTGAGTGGATTTAAATGATATAAAATAGAAATTTAAGTATTAAATCTGCTGAAAACTGAATAAGTAAGATGCGTACTGAACATAAAAAGAGACCTTCAAAATAATTTTTCTAACTTTTACATCATACTGACTATACGAGTACTGTACTTACATATAATTTTTAACGCAATATACCACACCACGTGGCACCTTTTAACACATGGGGATGTGTTTTAGAGAAATTTCATAAATCACATATGCGACAGCCACGCAGATCGGGTTAGTAAGAATAGTTTCAATCTTACAAACTTAAACAATTAAACCCATTAGTTACTGCAGGAAATTCACAATTGAACAAACGACGATGCGCGACTAATTTGTAAAGTGTAGTGGACAAAAATGTTTGAAAACAATTTTTGGCCAATGATTTTTTTCAGAGCTTTCTTTCGGAATCAAGTGTGTCCCGATATAGCGCACTCCATGCAACTACGCTTCTACAAGTAAAGATCGGGTGTCTTGAGTTAAGTACTAAGTACGTCTGGTAGTATGTATACCTTTATAAGCATCGCAGTCAGAGTTGAGGCAAACAAGCTACTTAGCCAGATGCATTGCTTGTATATAGTTCCAAACTTGAAATTGAAAAAAAGTTCAATTTTAATATAAAAAGAATACACTGTATATTTTCATATTCTAAAAACTTGTACCTTTTTTCACTAAAAACAATAAGTATGCGTACGGAAGACAAAATGCTGTTTCTCAGTGATGTTTCGCAAGGACATCACTATCGGAAGTATATACAAATGCACCAATACACACAATCCTAAGCATGTGTTGTTCGCGTCAACTCTAGTTCACGACCTAAGAGTTTTTATCGTAGATAAAAGAAAAAAGGGAGATAGGCCATGAACCATTAGAAGTAATGCACCGCTGGCATAATGCGTGTCCTTAAAATCGTTTACCCATACCACTGCAGCTCGCATCTACTCGCAGCGGGTGCCCCGCTATGTTTCTATTTAGACACTAAACGCATAAATTTCATAGATGATACATGCATTTTGGTTGCAGCTCGGCGACAGTCGGCTCCCTTCCATGCCATATCTCCCTTTGTTCATATTATCTATGGTTTTAATAGTTTCACCGTATTCAAATACGCGATGAAATAAATTAATTATTATAATACATTGTCGTGTGGGTGATTTCAGTTAGGAATTTAACCGCGTGAATTGTTTGTTTAGCACGTGTTTCTAGTTTGAGCGGGAGCTTGAAATATTAGCTCCACGCGGGGTCGTATTTCTCAAACGGGGGCTCGGGCGCTATGTAGGTCCTCCGGCCTCGGAAGAAGCAGGTGACAACTCCTTTGTAGGCTGTCCTGCCAACTCCACTCTGCAACAACCAAAGAGCGTAGTCAGAAAAATATAATTGAAAATAATACATAGATAATTCAGTTCAATTCTAGTTGAAATATTACTTAACAAAATGGACTTAATAAAAAAAGAAATGGATGATTATTTCATACAAGACTAGTAATTACTAGAGACATGAAATTTTTACGTGAAATTTGTCATTTTTACGTGAAATATGTAATTTTCGGTTAAAATATTATTACTGTGAATTTTCGTATTTTTCATGCGATATTCTGGTGTTTTTAAGTAATATTGAACTTCTAAATATTTCTTTGTCCACGGATCTGACAAGCTTGAATAGCCATAAAATGGAATGCTGCTAACTTCGTGTTGAAAACGCTGCATACTGTAAAATTTTTTTTGAAAAAAAAAAAAGTATAATAGAAAAAGAAAATAAAAATAACATGGACTTTTGTTGAAAAATACACTCATTTTCCCAAAACATATCACCACTTTTCCCAAAAAATTAATGGGAATATTTGAGGTCCCCAGTAATTACTAATCAGATTCGCCAGTGTTACAACACTCATTTATCATATAAGATAATACGGCATCAATGAAGAGTGCACGCAGCAGGAAGAGACCAAACACAGTGCAACGTCTATGCCAGTGGTCGGCAAACTTTTTCGCCAAAGAGCCAAATATGTACATTACAACGATACAAAAAAATTTGAGAGCCAAATCTGTTTATTAATTTAGTAAACCTTTATTATAATTTTAGACCTACGGGTACACTGAATAAAACTTGATTTCGTACTTAATAATGATTTTATTTATTGATAAAAAATAGTATAAAAGTAAGGCATCCATAAATTTAAATCAAGACAATGACTGACAAACACTTAATGCGAACAATGTTCTTGCATCTCCTTGGAAAGTTTGAGTATATAAGGTTTGTGTATTGTTGTTTTTAATTTTAGGCACGATTCCGGGTTCTCATCAATAAGACGACTTCTCACTTTACTCTTGATAAAATTCATGCTTGAAAAAGATTGTTTGCATGAATATGTAGAACCAAAAAGGAAAAGAAGAGCAAACGAGAGTTTTTTCAGCTGATCATAAGAGTCATACTATTCCAGGGGTTGAACATGATCATGTCTTCCTTCTCCAGGTCTTTCAAAGCAGACCACTTGTGATGTGAACTAAGTTCACATTTGTTCCCTCTCCAGTATTTCCAAATCAATATAAAGACGTTAAAATTTAGAGCTCCATAATTCCTTGTTTTTTTTTTTAATCCAGCAATTGTATTTCAAAGTTACCAATGGCAATGCCAAAAGGAGAAAATTTCAAATTTGTTATCGTAGCATTAAGAGGGTTTTTGACACATGCTAAGGTCGCTCTGCTATTTTTAAATTCCTGAAACGTGCTGAGAAATGCTTCCTTCATATTTAAAATGGTTGTTTTGAAATAGTGTTTGTCAATGGAGGAATAGTTTTCTTGGCGATGCTTCAGCAGGCTCGGAAAGTGAAACAAATTGATGACAAAAATATCTATTGGATGTGCAGCTGAATGGAGAATAAGACAGCATTATTCTTCAGGAAGGTACCTTTGAAAGGCGCCTGCGATTTACAGACACAATAAGCTCCGACCACTGTAGACAAGACTGTTGCGCCTGATCGTGGATTTTTGTGCCAGAGCCGCACTTAAGGGGCCAAAGAGCCGCATGCGGCTCGGGAGCTGCAGTTTGCCAAATTCAACAGTGGTGCGCACTTGCGATTTGCACAGGGTCAGCAGTTGTGTACTATCTGTAGTATATGCGGGCTCTATACAGTACACCCAGCTTTTGAGATGCTAACTTTACTCTGGCCCCGATGGAGCTCCCGTGCCTAAGCTGGTCACTTAAAGTTTCACTAAACATATCAATGGAAGGCTTGTAGGGAAGATTGCATCTGTTGAAGGAGACTAGATGGACCTTATAAGAGAGTTTCACTAGATTTGATATGGTAAGTCTGATTATGCAATTTATTTAGAAAGATTTGGCACTCACCCTGAAGTCATCCATGAGTCCGAGCGCCTTGGCGGTGCGCTTGTAGTCCTCCTTGGTGGTGTAGGCCACGCGCACAGCGGGCGCCGGCGTTTCGTTGAGCACGGCCGCCGCTCGCAGCTCGCGGAGCTCCATGGCTGGCGCCGTGTACACCGCAGCGCCGAACTGCGGGTCATACTTGTCCTGCAAGAGATATTATAATGTTAATCTACACGATGCTGAGGGGCGGTGGTCTGGAGACCAAATCAGGTCAAGTATTCCCTCATGTTGGAGTATGGCTACTACCCGTGGCTCTATTCTACCGACTTTCTCTTAGGTATGCTTGGAATGAACCACCTGCGGGTCAGAAGGGATGCACACATTGTTACACATTTCTTCAGACTGGTTCGCGGATGGTTCGAAAACTCAGCTATCATGGAGAGCATTCATTTCTATGTTTCCGACAGCATAGACTGTTTTATCTCCCGGCCTGCAGGACCAACTTGCCAATGGTCATGCCGGTGAGGAGGGCAATCTTGCTGTTAAATAGAATCACTTTGGATATGGACATATTTAGCATCGATGAAGCTGCGTTTAAACATAAAGCTTTGTTGCTACTTGTATAATACCAGTATGTGTTGTATGCAATTTACTGAGATTATGTATGTCTACCTTCTTCATTTTAATTTTAATTATTTTTTGTAAGTAATTATTTTGGATGTCTTATTTAATAATATCTTTAAAAATGTCTTAAAATGTTAATTTTCAAAAGGAATAAAGAATTTAAAAGGAATGCTGGGCTGTTCAACGCAATCTATCCCACCATGCGGCACGTTTAGACACAATGCATGTGTTTTAGTGAAACTTCATGAACTGCATATGCGACATCTGCATACGGGGATAAGAGCCCATGGATCACATATGTGACAGCCGCGTACAAAATATGCCGAAACCATGAAATGAATGCCCAAAATAGACACAAACACATAATATTAGTTATGTTTGGGCAGAATTCTGTTAATATTGCGCTCATATCTAATATCACAATAAGTTCATCCTTTCTTCTCTGCGAGTGACAACCCAATGGAGCTTTAAATTGATTTATATTTGTAGCAAGTATCGATGACAAGTTGTGGAAGTTAGTTCCGTGCTTCCACTACTCTATTTGCAAGGAAGTGTTTCCTAGGATTGGATGCAAAAGATGTTTGTCCAGGGAGATTTACATATGTGTTGGCGTTGAAGATTTCTTGAATAGCAACCCTGTATTTACACTATTTTGCTCTTTCTTACATTGTCTATTGAACAAATATGATAGTCTCCTTGGTTGTATATCTCCTTGATAGCTGAGGGGATCTTTAAAATTATTTAAGTGCTACTATTATATTAAGTCTATCCTCACTGTAACAAAACTGTACTACTGTTTTTTTTTTATTTCTCAATTTGTTTAATACTTGCTGATATTTTGATATTTTTATAATATTATTTAAATTGATATTATGTTTGTCTCTGGTATCTCTATAACAAAACTGTTAAGCTGTTTTCATATGTTTTTCCAACTTGTGTACATTGATCACAACATGCATGCACCTATATTGTTTAATTATTGCGCTACATTTGTATGATGATTGTTATTTACTGTTGTATTATATAATATTGTTGAGTTAAACTCTTGCTGAGTAGCTACTTGCAGTGGCTTAGAGCGTACAAGTTCCCATTGTACGAGTATGTAATTAATAATATACAATAAAAAAAAACTATCTTCTTTTGTTGCTTCCTCATTGCTGAGGATCGTGACCCCCACTCCAAACTTCCTCGTGTACAAGGCACCTCCACTTTTCACGATTCTGCGCTGCGGACTCCTGGGAAATTTGGTCACTCCAACGCATTGGTGACCTTCTTCTACCTCTCCCGCCTTCAATTTTGTCAGTGACCATGAGCTTCTCCAGGTTGGAGTTGACGGTTTGGCGAGAGACATGTCTAAAGAATCTGAGGATACGCTGTAGGCAGAGAGTTGATAGCCTACTGTGGATGCCAAGCATCTTCCAGAATTGATATATTTGTGCGCCTGGCTGTCCATGGAATCCTGAGCATTTTCCTCCAGCACCACATTCCGAGGGCGTCTATTCGCTTCCTTTCACTGGCTCTTGAGTGTCCATATTTCCACACCGTAAAGGAATA
Source organism: Halesus radiatus (assembly GCA_022606495.2). NCBI lineage: Eukaryota > Metazoa > Arthropoda > Insecta > Trichoptera > Limnephilidae > Halesus > Halesus radiatus. The sequence goes on from JAHDVE020004878.1 coordinate 29,606, forward strand.
CGGGAAAAACCAGCACCCGGACGAGTCTCATCTTGGTGGTCTTCATTATGCCTCTGTTACTCCATATCTTTTGCAACTTGCTCATGGGAATTTAATATAAAAAGGAGTTAATCTGTGGTTTGGATTGTTTACCTTGAGAAGATGTGTTAAGTCCATCTCGGTGAAAGCCACCGACTGGTGGCTGAGTTCGATGAGCTTCAGATGCTTGTCAAAGAACAGTCCATTGCTGACTCCCACCTGGAAACAATCAGATAACAATCATTCAACGTGATTGCAACGAAAGAAGAAAGTACTATAAAAGAGTGTGAACTAATATGTCCAATATCTCTTCTTCATGATCTGTTACTCGAGATAATACATTGTGTTAATTACAGTCTCTTTACTAATGCACTGCCATTACAAATCATAGCAAAATTAATGTTATAAAGGACTTCACATGATATATATAATTTACATGATACTACATGCCATTGAGGTGATTTTTCACAAAAAACGGCGCTATACAAATCATCTAATTATTATTATTATTACACAAGAGTCCCAGCTGCTCCCAATCGTCTGGAGCCAGTGAGATTATGGCATCCCCAATTGGGATATGTTGTGAGGTTAGGTATCGAGGAGGGGAAGGAGATGGGGAAGTACCTGGCTATTCAGATCTAGTCACCAAACACGCCTAAAGCCATTTCTAGCAACACTTCGATTCTGAATGGTGGTCTTTCACTAAGGCGGTACTGACAGTATCTACCACTCTGGAACGTGCCGCAAATATACTACATATTATTTTAAATTAATAAATTGTGAAATGACACAATTCAAATCAAATAAAATCTACTTGCGCATGCCGGGATTTGAGCCCGCGACCTCCGAATTCGTAGTCAAGGATCGTAACCACTCAACCACGGAGACCGTCAAATACATGTACTTTCTCCACTGTCCAGAATGACGAGACTTATTAACTCAAGCCGGGGCATCGAAATTTTTGGTACCGGTCTAAATGATTTTGTCAGGCTTTATGAAAATAAACTTCGAAGAATATCTAATAATATGTCTAACATCCTGAACTCTACCAAAACTTTGTTCAGGCTTTGACTTAAATTCTTTGAAATGAGTAGTTTTGACCTATTTTTGTCATTCATGTATTATGTATGGGCTGTTCTTTTTCTGTAGCTTTTGTTTATATCATTTGGTGTTATGTATTGTGTGTAATTGGACAATGGTCTGTTAATATAAAAGTAAACAGCATGTAGAATTGTACTTGTGATGAGAAACAAACCTTTCCAAATGTCTTAGTCCTGGGCAGTTCAGGGCGAATGCAGGCCCGATCCAACCTTTGCTCTGGTTTTCTGATCCAATCATCCCAATATCTGCACACAAATTGTATAAATTAGTATTAATGAACTAGTTCTAGCACTCCAAAATACACAGGCTAATGTAGCATCTATTAACCAGCACAGTTTTGATAATTTAACTTCATCTCTTTATATGGTCTATAAATAATGTGTAATGATGGCCTGTCCAAAAAGAGAAAATAAATGTTAAAAAAAAATAAATAAAAAAATAATAATAATTATATAAATTGAAAATACACTTTGTATATACCACTTTACTTAAAATATATAAATATTTCTACATGTTTCGATAGCAATGCTATCATCTTAATTATTATAAATAAATTACTCAATTCATCAAATATTCCTAAGACCTTATCACAAGATTTATATAATTTATTTAATGTTATTTTAAAACAAAACTATTTTCAATTTGATAATATTATTTTTAAACAAAAAGATGGTTTATCAATGGGGTCTAGTATTAGCCCTTCATTAGCCGATATATTTTTAGACAATTTAGAGAATAAAATTTTTAATAGTTGCGCTTTATTATTAAAATATGTTTATTTTTGGAAAAGATATATAGATGACGTGTTTTGTATTTGGACTGGGAATGAAAGACAACTAAATATTTTCCTAAATTTTCTAAATAAAATCCATAAAAAAATAGGAATAGGACAAAATTTTAACATAAACTTCTTAGACTTAAATATTTCTATTGTTAATAATAAATTTGAATTTAATATATATCGTAAAGATACTTATACAGATATTGTTATACATAATACTTCTAATCATCCATTTTCTCAAAAATTATCAGCTTTTCATTCTATGCTTAGTAGATTAGTTAATATACCATTATCAAATAATAATTTTAACAAAGAATTAAATATAATTAAACAGATTGCAATAAATAATGGTTATAGTACTAAATTAATAAACAATATGTTAAACAAAAAGCTTAAGAAAAAATTTATTAAATCTTATGTATATCCACAAATAACTGATGTTAATAAACAATGGAGAAAAATAGTATTTTTAAATAACAATACCACAAATTTAATAATTAAAAACTTGCCAAATACTATCCAACCAGCTTTTTATACCAATAATAAATTAAAAAAATACATTTTAAATAACAAAGATAAAGATAATATTTTGAATAAATCGGGAGTATATAAATTGATTTGTAATGATTGCAACTATTTTACATCGGAAAGACTTGTAGAAATTTCAGTATTAGGGTTAAGGAACACCTAAGATGTTTAAATAATAACAACTATTCTGAATTTGCAAATCATATTTTAGAAACCAATCATTCGTTTGATATAAATAAAGGTTTAAAAGGTTTACATACAAATACAACTGGTTTACAATTAGATAAATTTGAAATTTTAGAAATAAGAAAAAGTGTTAATAGCGAATTAAATTTAATAAATAATCAAATATTTTTTTAAAATAGCTATCTCTTAAATTTATTTTCATATTAATATTAATAATGATAATTTTTATTTATATTTCTAATTTAAATATATTATTCAATGTTTTATAATTATTTTGTCATTAACATTTTTAATCTGTTACTTACCTACTTTAATTCATTTTTGTTGATGCTCATATTTTGTACATTCTTAATTTATTGTTTTAAATTTTTTATCATTTTTCTTGAAATTATTTTTTAGTATTCATTTATTCCTGAAGATGATAGCATTGCTATCGAAACATGTCGAAATATTTATATATTTAAGTAAAGTGGTATATACAAAGTGTATTTTCAATTTATATAATTAATAATGATGCCACAAAATTACAAAGCATTTGAAGAAATTAT
>JAHDVE020004879.1:0-15786 GCA_022606495.2 Halesus radiatus
TGTCATTTGGCTGGCTGTTGACGAAGGCCTGCATCTTCTCGCACAACTCAGGCGCGTTGTCTGATTTCGTCTGTTTGTAGGAGTTCGGGCAACCCCAAGCATATTAGTCTCGAAAGGTTTTATCAAAATATTTGAGTCCCGAAAGAACAATCCGCCCAGGAAATTTCTCCTCCTTATACCATTTTAGGACGTTCTCGGACTCTTATCTCTTCGTCAAGATCCCTATTTCTTTGAAGACTTCCTTGATCATACTGAGTGCTCTTCGTTCACCATCAAGAGATAGTTTTCGCTTATCGGATTTGATGTAGAGGATTATAATTTCAGATTTACTGGTCAAGAGGCAATCATTTAAAGTCACAAGTTATTGGTAGAGTGGCTTTGAGGCGAATCTGTGTTTGATATAGATTTCCTGTCCGCAAACGTCGTCTGCCATGGCGATGTGGAAAAACCTGACACCAATTTTAAACTGATCGGTTAGCGACAAAGACTGGCAGACCGCCCAAGGAGCTATAAGCTGATTGATTCCGAGCATTGTGTTTACCGAAGAATGATGCGTTCCAGGGATCGCCAAGTCTTGCAGGCGTAGTTATCCAGGTTAGTTTTTCTGAACAATTGATTCAAATAAATCTGACATCCATTTTTCTAGGTTTAACATAAAAATATGTTTCTGATCAATAATTGAATATGTATATATATAATATATATATGTATATATTTACTTTTTTTTAATATATAGGTATATAGATAACTATTTACAGAGTCAGTAAAAACAAAACATTAAAATTACATATAAAAAATAGTTTATCCAGTGTTAAAAATACTGATTTTATTATTAATCTCATTTGTTTAAAAGAAAATCAAGTATTATTTTGTAGAATTAAGTTTTGTTAGATATATATATAGTTTTCTCATTGTTTTTACATGAGTAAATTAATCCTGAAAAATATAGGGAAATTAAGTTTTAAAAAAAAACCTGTAAAAAATTTGGTCAATTTCTGATTATTAAATAAAATAATAATTTTTCAATTTTTTCAAACTATATAGAATTAATTTTTATATAGCTTCATCGATGTATTCAGTTGTATTAATGTTAGATCAGTCGGTCCTTAGTTATCATGGAGGATCCTTGACAACGACGCATATCACTCTCTCTATATATATCTCATTATATGATTATATAGATTAAAATATAATATAAATATCGTTTAAATACATAATTAAAACAAAAATATGAAATTAACTATTATTGAAAAATGTATGCATAAGAAGAAACTATCTAAAAAAAGTGGAAGATAATCAGATTAGCATAAATAATAATATCCATCTTTTACACTTTTTTTAGTGGACTATATATATATATTCGGTTCTTAAATTAATTTTTGTCATCAAAACCAATAATGCTTCAAAAATATCATTTATGAATAGAAAATATAATTACTCATATAAATATATTTTTATATATATATATACTTTTGGATGTTTAATTACAAACCGAAATATTAGCAATTTAATTAAGGGGATAAAACTGTCAAAAAATAAAGCTAGGAGTTACTTCATAAAAAAAATAGAAAACTTCAATCATATCTCTTCGTTATACACAAAAAAATATATTCAAGACTATTTTCGAAGAACCTCCTCATACGCATTTTTAACCGCAACGGCTTTTCTACTGAATTTTTAGTTTTCCCCAACTTTATTTATTAGTTCGATGATCCCTTTGTTACTCGCATTATCCAGCACCAGAGGCACCTTTTGCTGGATGCTATGTTCAGTCAGCTTCAATAGCATGCCGTTCATGAACTCACTCCGAACCATCCCCAACAACTTCTTTAGGACCTTTGAGGCTGTGCCTTTAGTAAGCCGATCAAGGACAGGCCCAGTCTTTAACAACATCCTCATCATATAGATATCGTCATCCATTTCTAATACGACTTTGTAAGCCTCTTCAACTCTCTCTTGATTGAGGAGTCCGAGTGCTTTGGCCCACTTAGCGAGTAGATCCTCGTCGCTTCCGACTGTTCCGCCAGCCAGGTCTTCCTTGGAAGCTGATCTGTTTTTAGGAATCTGAGCTTGATGACTCACTTTGTTTGCTGGCTCGTCGTAATAGCCTACTGTTTGGTCATAATTGCACTACTGCGTGTTATCGGTGGCCTTTCTGACTCCGTTTCCATACATCTACTTCCTGAGCTCCTCCATTTTTTTCCGATGAGGCTCGTATTGTGGTTAGATTGGGGAAGATTAGTAGGCGTACCCACCACCGTTACCGGTTCGTTTTTGCAGAAAATTGTTAATGTTTGATAGACTAGGTTTGTTATAGATGTCGAGGGCGGGCTGGGGATAGAAGTTATTTTCTGTGAAGGGTTGCTGCCTTTCTCGGGGGTTATTTGGCGTACGAGGTCGGGACTATTGGTTGCTGCTGCTGATCAGTTACTTAACTAGGAGGATAAAAATGAATAGAGATTGACATAAAAATGTTATTGTATTCTGTTACCTTTTTGGAAACTCATTAAAAATTTGTGATTTTGTATATTTTATTTTTAAAAATCAACTTAACATTTTACTTTATATTATATATAAATATACTTTTAAGTTTATAAAAAAATATTTTGATCTTGTTTGATGAAAAATAAATAAAAGAAATAACTAAGTAGAAGCTTTAATAAAAACATAAGTATATCTCGACAATTATAATTCATGACTTTTTCGCCCAGAATTCATTCAATAGATTGGACCTTCCAACGAGCTCTTCGTCCTTTCTCCCGCAACATCGAGCTATTACCCACTCCAGATAGAATGCAAAGTGGTTGTACATGGCTAATGTGATCCGAAACAGCATAATCAGGGTGGAGTAGAACCCGAGAGCGAGAAGCACATAGCCTTTCGAGTTTTCACGGGGAATAAAGAAGTCAATGAAAAGAAACACAAAAGCACCCACAGAATTCCACAATATCCTATTAAAAGAAACATATTTTTAAAAATCATAAAATATATATTTTATATTTAGAAATTATAATGTGGATACCAGTTCGAGACGAATATCACCTTTTAATTGGCATATTTCTTGTTTCCAGTGCTTTTCACTCCTTTGGTACCCCATGACACATCGTCAATGTTGCAAAAACTAAAAATCACCATCACATGCGAATACGAACCCTGAAAGGCAAGGTAGCTGAAGGAGTCCAAAATCATCCTGAACACGAATTCCAAGTGGGTTGGCATATGGATCAGAACTATTATCACATATCCGAAGACATTGATACAGGTCATTATCAGTACCAAGAAAGTCTAGAAATCATTTGTTAGGTCAGAAAACGAAGTGACATTCGCTGAGTTGATGTATACAAAGGCGACGTTCCAGGCAACGAGCCCGATAAGAATATAGGTGTAGATAGAAAAGACGATACTCGCTTTGTTGGCGTGTTCCGTCCAAACGTTACCAATTAAACTCCCTCCGATGCAAATAAATACCGTAATCACGTAAATGAGACACATGAAAGAGGCGACGTAAGGAAGCCAAAGGAAAGAACCCGACTGGATAATAGTCGTATACATAGTGAAGAAGAAGAAAGCAGGCGTGAAGTATCCGTTGATGAAGGACAGATTGGCCAGAAACATCGAGAGAGGAAGCAACACAAGTCTTCGAAGGCAATTGTGGGCGGACTCCATAACATTGAAATAATAGTTGCGATTTACGTATTCAAAGGCAAAATAAGATGAATTGATCCACCTTCTCCTCTGTTTCATCAAGTTCTTCAGGTCAAGCATAGGGTCAGTCCGTGCTACCGCTGTGGGCACGTATTTCAGGATATATGATCTGTCCTGCTGACAATATATACCCAGACTCAGAATACGATCCTAGGCGAGGTACATGTTGGCTTCGCGATGGTCACGCTCCTCGGCATTGGGGTCGAGGATCATTTTGAAGTATTTTCTTTCGAGCAAATTTTGTTAAAACTTCTCTCCGTGGATGAGAGCATCGTATCGATAGGCTGACCAGGCTCCTGGTAGTACATGGAGAAAACCCAGGGCACTTTCGCAGTTTTTATCTAGAAAATGAGCCATTATATATTCAAATTATTGAGCTCTTTCGATGTTATAAAAAATTCCTGCGAAGAAGCCACGTTCGTTTCTCTATCTGGAATGATCCGAATCGTCGTCTCCGCCTTCTTCAGAAATAATGCCGCCATCCACGCTCATCAGTCCAGTGCACCCTCCAATCTCTTCGGAGGTGAAGCCACGAATGAGTTCGAGAATTCCATTAGCATCAGGTTTGGTACCCACATCTAATAATACACAAAAGTGAGGGTTAATATGTCTACAAAATCCTTCGAAAAACCAAAGATGCGAACTCAGTTTGGTTCCGTTTGTGTGTTTGAAACAAGTCAGAAGTCTTAGATAATGTGGAGAGTTGCTTCCCGCCGGTCTCCAGAGGTTTTGATAAACGAGGGAGAGATTTTTCTCGATGGATGGAGGGAAGTCGTTGTTTTTGGTGACGAATTCTGCCATACGCTTTCGCTGAAAATTATCAATTTAATCTAATACAATATTGATTCGTTCTACAAGATAGCATCGCTCTTTACCCTCCAAAAGGTCGAGTCTTCGGTAAAACTCCACAACTGAATTGCCTTTGTTAGTGAATGTTCTTTTGTTCCGATTGTCGACGAGCTTCAGGATACCGTCTTGGATGACCACCACCGCCATGTCGTCTGGGGAGTACCCCGCTTTCTGTAGAGAATCCAGATTTTAGTGAATTCCCCGTAATGTCCTGTCGAGGGCGTCAATACTTTAGTTGTACATGCAAACACAGACCAGGATCATAATTCCTTTGGAGTTAAAAGCTGGATCCTTTCGCATGACCCCCAATTTATGAAGCAGGCCATGTTCAGGTTTGAAATCCTAGATGGAAGATTTTTCGGGAGCGTCTTCCTGGATGATCTGCTTGCAGTTGTTTGCTTGAATTGGGGTGACGTATCTGGTGAGTGGGGCTCGACCATCTGCTATGATGGAGCCTTTATAAAATCTTGGACATGAATAGACTGTTACTGCAGGGTAGCTAAAAGGCGACGCCATAATATTATTATTATTTCACTGATTTTTAAAAAATTAAAATAACCCAAATTATAATTCCAATTATATTTTTTTTATCAAAATCTTTAACCCCATTAAAAATTCTACTAAGAAAATATAATAATCTTTCATAGACTTAGACCAATAATAATAAAATACATTGGTTTTTAATCTTTAATATTTTGTTTCAATCATAATATTACCTTGAGGCATCCTTGCACTTCTCCTTCGCAAACGCTGCAATTCCCGTCCATTAAAACCTTCTTGACACATTTATGGCAGTAGCTGAAATGCGAACAAGGCATGCACAAATGAGTTATTTCTGCTTCCTTACAGACAGTGCAAATGTACTTTCCTCTTCGAAGGGAATCCAACATTCCACTCATCTTTTAAATCTTTGACTCCTGCCTGATTAAACTCTCTTTAGTCTGTACTGCAGATCCTGCCAAAATTTATTTCTGGTAGCCCAGTGTCTCCGCGCATTTACCAACCAAATCTTCAAGACTTCTCTCGATTTTTCCGAGTGCTATCTCTGATCCGTTGTTGTTCAATTTGTTTCCGACCCCATTTCCTTATTTTTACGGTTGTACGATCAGCTTCAGCCCCATCTCGATGGAATCAAGGGATCTTAAAATTTTATTTTGATTTTCAGGTGTGACCTAGGTTTTGCTTGCCAACACCTCGATCATCTTTGTTTGCGAGGTGGCACTCTCGGTTTTCAAAATCTGAGACAAGTTTTAATTTTCAGTTCGAAGAGCTGTAATAATTTATTTATTTTTTGCACTTCCGATATCAAGCATAACATTCGTAGCCTTGTTGACCTCCTATCGAATAGATGAAGAGAGCTTTTAGTTCACAAAGTTCGCGATATCCTTTTTAATTTATGCACTCATTGAAGTTACTTAAATTGGTCCTCCTCCGATTGCGATGTTGATGCCCAGATTGTTGGACTGGGAAGTGATATCGGCTGCGGACACCAACACATAGGAAGTGCCATAATTACCATATGCGCTCGTAGTAATGCCATTTTTGGTAACACCATTGTAGGCGGGGTTGGCTCCTTTTGGGAGTACGATAAATCGCCCATTGGGGATCCCTTCGTGGCAAGCTGCCTTACAAACATTACTATCTCCAGTGAAGAGAGAACTGCCCCAGATGCTTCCGGCAGTAGGGTTGCAGTTTGCAGATTTTTCCCACACCATTCCTCCGATCTGTTTACACATTATTGTTATATTTTATTGATGTTTTATGATAAATTACTTCTCCTAGTTTTTTTTTAATGAGTTGATGAATAGTCTATTTAATCAGAAATTTTAAGTCTTGTTTTTAGATATTTTTAAAAACATAATGTAAATAACATTCTATTAGATTTTGGTAAAAAAAATTAAGTTATCAAATATTCTTTCTTTTGCTTGTTCTCATTTCTTATTTCTTATTCTCTCGTTTCTACTTTCTCAAATCGATAAATCTATTGGAAGTAGAAATAAAATCCATATATTTATTGAACTTATTAGTGTTAGTTATGATCGACCCACCATTCTCGTTGTGGGGAGCCAGTCTGCTGTTGTTGTTGATCGAAGAGGTGGGGTGTATTGCTGGTAACTTCACAGATCGGCTCGGCTCGCTTTCGATCGCTTTTGGTTGGCTTGTTTGAGTAGGAGGAGGTGGAAGAAGATACTCCTATTTCTGCACGATAAAGGTCCGGAGTGCCTCAAGTTCCTCGGTAGGGATCCGTTTATCGATGAGCTATTTCTTGAATTTCTCTATGGACTCTATTCTCTTGAGTTATTTGTTCTCCATCTCAATTTTTCTTTCTCTTTCTGCCATTTATTTCAGGTGGGAAACATCGTTCGAGTAAGAGGCATGGACACAAATTGTTTTAAGATAGCTTTGTAGACAGCTGAGTCGACTCGTTTTGGTTCTGGCCCTTATTTCAACCAAATGTCTAACGGATTTTAGGTAGGTTCCAATCATGCTGTTCATTTTTATATGGTTCTATGCAAATTATTTTATTTAAGGGAAGTAGTATGTTCTAACTCTTTTTTTGGCGACCCGCTGGATCCGGCTGATCTCGTCACTAAATATCTTGAGCCTTCGTTTCAGATAGTCGCCTCGGTGGAGAAGACTCCTGAATCTCATAGAAATGTTGGTCAAGTGCATTTACCTTAACAATTTAGGAAACTTGATGCAACTTCGTAGTCCTTTCAGAGAGCTCTCGAGAGTTTTGATATAACCATATCTCATGATATCTCGGTGAAATTTTACTTGCAGTTTATCGTATGTGTACATCCTGAACCGTTTTTTGATGAGGTTAGAGGCCTGAACTTTGAGTCGATACCTCATTTTATAGAATTTTTGTATTAGCTTGACTTTTTTATGGTAGTATCTATTTTCGATAATGTTTTGTAGAGCTTTGTTGTGCAGGTATAGGCTTTGGATAAGATTGATGGCTCGTTCAACCTGACGTCGATGAAAATCCTTTATAGGTTTAAATGGTGCGATATATTGAGAAATAATTTACAATTTAGCGCTTCTATATCTCTCTTGTACTTAATTTCTGCACAGGATTGACTGCAGGTAAGGACGAATGCTGCAAACATATCCATTTCTCTGAATCCTGTTCTTCTCCACTAATGATCCGATGACCTTGAAATAAGGGAAAAGGGTTTGGATGTGTTTGGAAGATTTGATTGCCTTAAGAATTCTTCTGGCTTTAATCATACGATAAATGGATTGGATTTTGATAGTGGCCATATATTCATAATACCTTTTATCGAACAACTTCTCTTTTTTTATGTTCGCAGGCACTCCTACCACTTCGAGGTCAACTTCTTTTTTTTTATCCTAATACTCCTCAAGAAGTATTCCTTACCACCTACAGGAATCGTATTGGAGATTGAGATGGGAAGGGTCCGATTGAAGTGAACAAGGTAACACAATTCTCAACATCTGTTAGCCCATAATTTCGCAGTATTATTTTAGAAAAGCACATCTTTCTTCACAAGCGGGACTCAGATTGACTTCAAGTAACCATGGGTTGAAATTGCTATCGATTAAAATATCAAAACCATACATTTCGAAACAGTTCTGTGTATGGTCAATATTTTCTGAACACCTTCTGATGGAGTCAACAACTATCTTGTGGATTGAGGGAGTGACCTTGCACTCCCAGTCCACCCCAAACTCTTTGCAAACAATTTATTTCACAGCCTTGAGCGAGAGCACAGACTCCGATTTATTAGAGAAGTTATTTTTGTTGAAGGTGTAGTTGGTCAAGTGCTTCTGCAACACCTTGATATTGTGCACATCGTAAGTCTCACTACAGATGCGCACATAGGCTTCGCTGAAGATATAGATTTTGAGAGGTTCATAGCTAGTCACGAGAACCCATTGACGAATATCGAATTTTCTGTTATTGAGTAGATTGTGTGATCGGATGATCAAAGGTCTTTCGATATATTTTTGCACGATGCGCGAAGTCATGCCTTATGTACTGCAATGGATATCGTTTCTGTCTCGATGCAAGTATATCCCGTTTCCTTTGGAGTTATTGGCAGGTTTGACTAGCCACAGATTTTGATCTCCTTCTGCTTCCCAGAGGGCCAAATTCTTTTTGCTTAGGTATAGATAATAGAAAATAATTTATTGCACTAGCAACTCGGATGGCGTGGAAAAGAATTATTTTGTGAAGGGCTGATCCTTGGAGTGTATATAAGGGGGTTCCATCCTTGAGTACTTCTGAAGGTTAGCAAATTCGTTGTTGAACTCGTCCTTTCGGAATTGCAGTAGAGAACTATGGCAGTTTTTGAAATCCTCGTTTTCGTATTCCTTTCGTTGGAATCTGTAGTATTTGAGGGAAATAACGAGGAGATTGACTTGCACGAGAAAATCTTCCCTCCTGGACTTATAATCTTCGAACTTCATGTTGGCGAATCTGTTGCTTTGAAAGAACGTACTATTGATGGCGGTTCGATCCTTAATATAATGTCCTTTTTCTTTTTTCTCCATCCTCGTTTTCACCTTATTCTGTATCGTTTCGAAATTGGGGCATTTGCTGTAAAAATATTTATAGGTTTTTCTCAATAGGATCATCATTGTATTTTTCTCATATTCCAAGTTGAACTCGTCCACATCATGCGCGTTTCCAAGATCGTAGCATTTTGGGAAGTAATCGCCGTATTTTATGTCTGTCGAGTAATGGTTGGTCTGGATATTTCTCAACAGTCTACCTTTGGAAGTCAGTTCCTGGTTGTTTCGAAAGTGGTTCAGAAACTGTCCGGAGATCAGCGAGCTGTATTCCGACAGTTGGTCTTTGTAAGTCCATTTGAGGTTAAAAAAGGGCGAGTCCAATGCTTTGTTTTCAACCCAGCCCCAATGCAACAGAATTCTCCGAATATATTCATCTTGAGAATTGAATATGAAAACTTTTGAGCCAGGCTTGTTATTCATTTTTCTGTTATAAAACTCAATCATCTCGTCGATAGAAGAATTTGTCTGTGAGTTGAACTGGATGCGAATATTTTTTTCGAGGACATAGAAATCTGTTTCTGCGAGACCAGACTTCTGCTGGATTTGGCTTCGCCGAGAACCGATAGAATTGGTTTTGCTCGCCCTACTATAGACTGCCACAACTTCCTTCAAATGGTCGATCTGGCTGAACCTACCTTGAGCATTATAGTTATTGCTCTTGTTGCTATGATAATTGGGCGAGTGATTCTTCGGACTCACGACAATGTTCTGGCAAGTATTTATTTATACTTATTTACCATGAGTAACAGGAGAAGGAGGTGTTTTGATCGTCGGGGAAGCCTACCCGCAATTCTGAGGAAATTCTACACTTTTTTCGTTAAATAATATTATGCTTGAACTTATATTCTTCTATTTTAAGGAATTTTCCACTTCGGTATTTATTATATTAAAAACAGTTGCGGTTTGGCCGAAACTTTTCTCAATTGGAGTCTCACAGCTCGTTATCTTCGTGAGAGGGAGGGTGGGTCTTTGGCTGCTATTTTTCGACAGACTCATGGACTGGTCTGCTTGCTGGAAACCTGAAGAGTAAGTCGTAGAGAAGTGTTGCTTGGGGCCGAGATTGGCGTTGCTGCTGTTCTGGGCCTGCCTCAATTTGTAAATATATTGTCTGTTTGCTGTTGGATTGCCTAATTCTTCTTGGAGTGTCGGTCTGGGTTGTATACACAGTTGTGTCGTTTGTCTCGATTAATGTCGTTGGAGATTGAGCTTATTTTTCTGAATATTATTGCTGTTATTAATATTGCTGCGATTCGGTTGATATGTCGTTTTGAATCCATCTGCATTGACAGTGGCGGGCGGCGCAAAACCCATCACAATATTGTTGTTGCTTTTCGAAATTTTATTATTGGTGTGGGCGGCGGTTTAGATTTCTGGGACAGCAATACCATTCTTCTTGTTCCTAATAACATAGTCTGTCTTCTGTTTGGGGGTTAATTCGTCGGGGTTCTTTCTGTTGGTACTGCATATAGTCTCCTAATAAGGATTTGCAGCACTCTAATAATGTTAGCGCACCATCGAATCTATGGAAGCTAAATCAATAACTGTATGCAGTAGATATGTTTTTTCATCCTCCATTAAAAAAAAACAATAAAAAATGGGGTATAATATAACTTTTTTATCTTTGTAATAATAACTTAATTTTGAATGGAACTTTTTTCATTAGAGAATATATATATATTTATAACAAAAACAAATATGTTTAATTTAGGATTTTTATTATATTTGATAACCATATCCACTCCAAAAGTCTAGCTGGAAAAATAAACCTACATTTCTATTTTTGGCATTCTTCAGATCAGATAATGAGAAGTTTTGATATTTTATAGATCAATATATTTATTTAAATGCGGTAATTGATTGCTTTTTAGAATTTTAAGAATACCATAAACCAAAATTAGAGATAGCAAACAATAATTTTGAACAATTCATTATCAAAGAAAATAAACCCCTTTGTAAAATATAAATATATATCACTAATAAAGGTAACATCACACACAATAACACGTTATATAGCAACCTGTAAGCATTTACAAAATTTAATTCTTATTAAAAAATTCAGATACAAATTTCAAGAAAAGAGAATATGTCACTCATTTGAAAGATAGGGGGGCCTTCTGTTAATAAAATCAGAAAGTATTTTTGGTTGTATGAAAAAAAAAAAAAAGAATGAAAGGAATCCGCTACTCTACTACTCGTAATATTATTAAAATCGAGAGAGGCGAAACATTCAAATTAATGGAATAATCATATGAATGCTAATTCTATCAGTGTATTCAGATTAGGGCATAGTCTAAGGAAAACTCTTAAAATTCTGATATTGTTTAGCAAATCAAAAAGCACCCTAAAATTATTATATCCCTGTTAAATCCATTTTGAAGATTTTGTAACTTTGTCAATATTATGTTATTCACTTAAAAGAACGATTTTTTGTTGATACAGTATTGGTTCTTCTTGGGTTTTTCTTATTATAACTATTTCTGACCAAGAATGAATTAAAAAATACTGAATAACTTAAGATAATTGTTGTCTTTATCATGTATTCACAATAAATATGTCAGTCAAGCATTTCTTCTGATTTAAATAGGATTACGTTGGAGTTTTTAATTCATTTTTTTACCGTTCGTTCCCAAAAACATAAATTTATTGAATAAAAAACATCAGTTCACCAATTAACACGTAAAATTCTTTCACTAGATCTTAATTCTACTGATTAATGTTATATAGGCATTTGTTCACCCCCTTTCCGTTTATTATAAATAAACGTAGATTGTGAATTTTCAACTTAAACCCGACAATGTCATTTTAATTATATTTAAAAAATATATATGAATATATAAGATCAATAACAATATTAACAAAAATGTTCGAAGGTATTCTTAATTTATGTTTTTTGAAGTTGTTATATTTTTAAATATAAAATATATATATATATACTGAAAAAATAGTTTATTTTATTGTTATTATTTGAAATGTCTATGAATCTAAGATGATTTTTTATATACAATTATAAAATGCTTATGAAAAAACATTATAGCGTTGTTGAAAAACAGAAAGACAAGAAAGTTCATTAGATCAAAAGATGATGATGATCGGACCCGTAATCTGAAACATTTAAAAAATAATTTGAAATAATGTCTGAATAGATGGATATATATAGATAAATTATCATTAGTTCATATTATCTATGTTTCATATTTTGTATGATTGTTTTATAATAAAAATATATAAAATCCTTTAAAAATCCGAATGGAAAGATTTCGAACACTATTTTTTGTTATTATTGAGAATCAGATTTTTTATATTATAAGAAAACACTTATTCTATTTATTCTATAGTTTATTGCATTATTATTATTATTATTATTATTTTATTTTGTTGTTGTTTATGATTATAATTATATTGTTCATAAAAAAATACAATTTGAGGAAAAAATAAAGAACACTGATTAAAAACAATAACACTAAATATATATATATTTATAATCATTTAAAAAAATATAAAATATATATAACTAAAAACTGTTCTTTTTTAAATTACTGACTTTTATTCCTTAAAAGAAAAGAAATCTATATTATTATTATTATCTGAACAAAAATTGGAATATTATGGAAACTACTGATTCAAAAGACCAAGAAACCCAAAATTAAATTGCAGGATTTGTGGGGAAAACATTTGAAATACTCAACAACCAGGAGTTCAACAAAATCATTTTCTGGTCCAGCAATGGCAACTAGTTTATCATCAAGGACATCAACAAATTTCAGGAAATCGTGCTCCCCAAATACTTCAGGCACCGCAACGTCAACAGCTTCATCAGGCAACTCAATATGTACGGCTTCCACAAAGCGAGAAAGGAAAACACCAGAAGTGTCTTCAGCCATCCCTGTTTCATCAAAAATAAGGAGCACCTCCTCCCGCTAGTCAAAAGAAAAATCAAAACCTATGACGAGGAAGGGGTTCTTCCTGCCCATCTGGCCACGAATCTCGAGATTAGCGTTATCAACACCCAACAAGCCATTTCTCTAGCGCCAGTCACCCAAACCCCAACAAAAAAAAATATCACATCCTTTAGAGATATTGGAAGTACGAAGAACCTCGACCCCCAAACAGCCACATCCTATAAAAACGACAGCCATCCAAGCTGCTACGACCTCACTTTCCTCGGCCCTATCAAAACAATTGCCTCAACCAATGAGTTGATAAGGACCAACCTGAACATATCGCTGAAGCGGTTCTAGTTCATATAGATCGGGTCGCAACTGATGATAAATGATGATGACGATAACGATGACTGCGTGAGTATCGAGGACGAATTAGAAAAAAGTAAAAACGAATTTTCTAGAAAGGTTCGAGGATTGTGTCTAATCAATTCAACCTTGTTCAGTGAGGAGATGCTGGAGGCTTTTTTCTGAGATTCAGCTTTTTTTTGATATATCTAAATTTGAGCTTCCTAAAAAAAGTTTTTCCTTTTTTTAATGGCGCTTTAATTATATTTAAAAAAAGAAAGAGTACACATACTAATTTATATTTTTTTTGCTCAAGTAAATACTGGAAAAAAACTATCTGCTATATTTATTTGTATTACTATGGCCAGATAATCCTTCCTTTCAATGTATCTTTTGATTCAAATATTTTAAAAGATGTTATTCATTGCATTTTAACAGTTAAATTTCTCCACAAAATCTATGCCATGCCAAATTTTACTTTCCTGTTTTAATATTAACTCCTTGTTGCTCTCTGTGAACCGAGCAGTTGAACATCTCTTACCATGAATATAATCATCTTAAAATAGAATACAAAGATAAATTTAGTAAATTATTAAAAATGCAATCAATTAATTGTACAAAATAAAGCATGATGTACTGACACATTGATACATTTGCTGGGTCCCATCCGAATGTAACAGATAAAACAATAATACTATTGTGTCTGGTGTATAATTGCTAATGATTAGAACAGTTAAGCCTATGTTGGCTGATACATATTTTCCAGCCGAATAAACAACTAAGAAACAGATTTTGATAGACAGATATCTATTATAAACATCTACTAATTTAATTATTAGAAAATATAAAGATATTATATTATTTTCTTCTGCATCTAATCAGAGTCATTTCTCCATTAATGATACCTCCTTTGGCAAAATAAATCGATAGATAGTTTATACTTGCCATTATGATTTATTAAAATAACGACCGATTATTGCTTATTTTTTGCTGATGATTATATTAGTTGCAGATCATATCTTTACTTTTTAAGTTAAATTATAAATAATTGGAAAATGATTTTTAAACAATCTGACTAATAGGAAATTTACAACAAATATTTACTTGTTTTATTAAAAAAAAATAACTCTCCCAGTCAGTATATTCAATATAAAAAATAAATCTATCACGATTTCTTTTCTTTATTTCAAAGTTTTCTCGCTAATTTAGATTATTCGACGATATATTCCCTCTCGTCGATAATTCGCATTGTTTCCTTAATCTTCAGATCTTTAAAATTGTATTATTTTTCCAATTCGCATTCTTTAATTTCGACCTCTACTATAAACTTCACGCATCGATATTCATTCATCTCAAGCTTCAACAACTCCATCAGGTCCTAGAAATTCGGATTTTCAGGCTGGGATACGTGTTTTTTTACGCTTCCTTTTTCGATTACCTGTTATTTCCATTACATCTCGGTAAAAATTCTCGAATTCGCGACTGTTTTCACATCGTAGTTGAGTAACTCAATACCAGCCGGCGTGTATCGAGCAAGTTTGGCAACGAACGAATGTTTCACTGTCTTTCTTTCGGTCGGATGATCCGACTGGTGATGGTTAGACGATTGGCCGTTTGACCTCAGAGTGATAATTTCTGGTCTGCCAGTTTTATTGGTTGTAAACGATCTCTTTGTGTCCGAGAAGTCGTCTTAATTAGAATTGTGATTATTAGTCTTGGTGTGATTAGTTCCGGGGTGGAGCATTTTAAGATTGAGCTTAAAGTTTCTACTTATGGGGTTGTCGTCTGCATTTTTTGTTTTGGCACTGGCCTAGAAAAGGTGTTTGTCAAAATAGGGCTCGTCCTTGTAGGCTTCGACGTCTATCTATTAACGGAGCGAGTTGAAGTATCGTTTTCTTTTGTTGTTGAAGTGCCAGCCGACGTAACAGAAAATAGATAGCACAAAAGCTACTATCAACACAAAGAGAATCGAGGATTGAGTTAAATTCATCCTTGCTATTATTATTTATTATTATTTATTTATTATTGGTATTATTTGTCGATATAAAATGCCTATAAATATTTGTGGAGATTTAAAACCATATACATTTGCATCATAAAAGCAATAGATGGCAATAAAATAATAATTATGATAAAAATATATTTAGTGAAATAAGGAAATTGGTCGTTAATGCAGAATTTACCTAAGCCAGTTATTATTTTTGAAAATGTAATCTCTATAATTTGTCATCCAAAATGGTTTCCCGATAATTCACCAAAATGATATATTGTGTTTCATAAATTATCTGACTTAATTTTAAATGGTATTATTATACATTTCGATATGGAATGTATTAAATTTCAAAACAAAAAATAATTTAATCGAATTTTTTTTATTGAAACAGGAAGAAAAGAGAATTATGTCAAACACTTAATTTATATAATATTGATAAAATAAACTAATAATATAGGTTATCATTATATA
>JAHDVE020004880.1:0-69921 GCA_022606495.2 Halesus radiatus
GGGAACCGAAAAATTTACAATTATCCGGTCGTTGAACAGTTACTTTAGTTCAATTACTATATTTGACTAATTATAGCCACTTTAATCTCTCCCTCCTCGCTTTCTCCTACCCCTATCATATTATCTTCAACCTGAGTATTCTCCAATTGGGGTTGCTTTAGTCCCACTGGCTCCACGAAGAATAACTTTGCCCTTTTTGAAGGGCAACTAAAAAATAAATAAACACTAAGCATATATAAAAGTATAAAATAAGATTTTTTTATACGAATACCCCACAAGAATCTCAACTGCAGTCCCTAACAAGTGGGACTATGGCATCTTTAAAAATTTAGGTATTCTATAAGGTTTAATACAGTGGGGAAGGAAAGGTGATGGGAAAGTTTGGGGTAGAAGTGTACTTACCTGGCAATCAGATCTGGTCACCAAATACGGCCAAATTCATTTCCAGCAATTTTCCGTTTCATAATGGTAGTCTTTCATCAGGGCGAAGCTGAGAGTATCTGATATTCTGAAATTAATGAGGTCTTTAAAAATAACAATCTATTTCATTTAATCGGTTCATTATATAAGTTTATCAAGATCATCAAAACAATGAAAGGTCAAGACAGTCTACTTGACATCAAATCAGGACTGTTTAATAAATATATTAATCGACTAAAGTCCTATTCAAACTTGAATCAGCATTACAACAATACGAAGCTCAGATTTCATTTGTTCTTTTGTGAAAAAAGTTGAGTGCTTAGTTTCATCATTAAGGGGCGATGCTCATCCCTTCCTGGCATTAGGGCCCGGCCCTTGGCTCCCTCAAGCAAGCTCGAGCCCGGCCTTAATGAAAACACTCAAAGTTTTCACTTCCCTCCAGGGGCGGACCGGCCCTACGAGAGTTGGCAGCGTCTTTCGTGGGCCGAAATAAATGCAGTGGTTTGTAAGTGACTTAATTGTATCACTGTTGTATTTTTCATACTTCTTTAATAGCTAATTGTTTTTTTTCGTACTGACTTTTTCCGGCGACCTCCGTGGTCGAGCAGTTAAAATTTTAGATGAATCAACCAGAGGTCACAGGTTAGAATCCTGACGTGCGCAAATGTGTTTATTTTAGTTAGTAACCTACGTGTGATTTGACTTTTAATTATTGTTTAATAATTTTTGTTTTATTTACTTATTAATATTTACCTATTTTTATTATTATGTACTTATTAATATTTACTTATCAATATTTACTTAATATTTAATCTGTATTATTACATGCTTATTACTATTTAATGATCATTATTAACTTACTATTATTTTTTAATTATTATTATCTGATCTTTATTATTTATTTACTATTATCTACCTTATTAATATGTAATAATTTTTTTTTCATTTATTATTGTTTGCTTATTGAAATTTACGGATTATTATTAAATTGTGTTGCCGCTCATCTCAACACAGGATTGTCCAAGTGAGATGGGTGGCTAATGTTTTTGTTTTCATAATTAAATTAAAGAATAAATAAATTGTAAAATGATATACCCGTATGGTATACTTGCGGCATATTCCAATTATCGACCTGGTGAAAGACCACTATTCGGTATCGAAACGCTGTGTTGCTTGGAATGGATTTTGACATATTTGGTGACCATGTCTGAATTAACAACTTCCCCAGCATTCCCTTCCTCAACTACTTCCTCTCCTGACTATATTATTGATTTTTCTGAAATACTAATTAAATATCGCTAAACCTATCCAGTATAACAAAAAACAATGTCAATTTACTGACAAATAAAAAAAACTGTTGTAATTTTTATTACTTTCCGAACAACCATATGTATAAGGCGACGAACATCGACAGGTATCGCGTCTATGCGCAAGTTTATTTTATGGAACAACTCTACCACGACAATAATACGAAATTTCTATAAATGTTAGCTATGGAACCCAGTCAAAAAACGAGAGAAAACTGGAAAAGTACTCAAGATAAAAAAAATTGAAAGGCGAACATTTTATTCTCTTTTTAACATAAAGTAAACATATTTCGTTATACAAATGATTATCACATCTGATTAGGTTACCGAAAAAGTTCTTGAGGAATAATACTGGTTATCAAACATAATTAATTTGTGAGGCGGGTATGAATACCGCCGCCCCAGGAACCATCTGTAGGATAACTAACACCTCTGCCATTGGTCGCCCTAAGTTAGTAGTTAGTAGGTCGCGCTACGTTTGGTGACTTAACAGGGCTGACAGGTTCACGGGATGAGGATTGTTCAGATCTTGGTAGCGGATGCGTCTACGTACCATCTGCATGGAGGGTAGGATAGGGAGACCCTTTGACGTCTCCAGCCAGACTTTCTCGCCCCATTGCCTTGCACTGCAGTGGTAGGGATGGATTTATATGTCCATCACTCCTGGATACACTGAATCCAAGATTCCAACCCACCCTTCATGCCTTTTTCCTTTACAGAACTTGCTCTCCTTCCTTTTCTTAAAAAAAACCTCATGATAAAACAAAGACGACATGACTCCGAGGGAAATTATTTTTCCTTCCAGACCTTCCTCCGTGGAGTTAATGTTAAAAAAAAAAAAATATTTACATAATTAACACAAAAAATCTATTGAAATATTCGGTAAACTTTTACTACGAATCCGGCCCTGCTTTCCTCACATTTACACCGCTTTACTTATTTATTTCTGGTGGGAATTTAGTCCTACGTATATGACATAATTCTACGACTTATTCCGATTATTATATTACTGTTGTAAAGCTCTGACGTATTATTAGGAAGGTAAACTATCTGAAATATTAACGAGTATTACAGTAGGCAAGTCACAGTTCAAAAGGTGAATAGTTTTAAATAATGGAAAGTTTGGATTATCATTTTTGCTTTAAAAAAAAAAAAACAGATGCCAATTGAGTATATCAAAAAGCGAGAAACCACTGACCTCAGACCTCAGACAGGCCAAATATATTTTTTTAATCTGTTCAAAAAAAAATTATGAAAATATTCCATCAATTTCACATGCATTTTTCTTTAGTCACACAAACACGGACCAAACATTATTCTATCGGTTTTTCTTTTCAGCGATATTAACACTTATTTAAAGTTGACAAAAAAATAATAACTGATCTTTATTATTTATTTACTATTATCTACCTTATTAATATGTAATAATTTTTTTTCATTTATTATTGTTTGCTTATTGAAATTTAGGGATTATTATTAAATTGTAAAGCCGCTCATCTCAACACAGGATTGTCCAAGTGAGATGGGTGGCTAATGTTTTTGTTTTCATAATTAAATTAAAGAATAAATTAGATTTAATTTAAAACTAGATTTCTCTAACACCCCCATTTTTTTAAATATTTCCATTACCTCCGCCCACCTTCACCCCTCCCTCTGAAGCTCTTCCTTCCTTGCCCCACCTAAGTTGATGTTCTGTCTCTCTCTTCTAATTTTCTATTAAATACCATGTATTTCTGTATTATGTTTAATATATTTTTATTCACCCCTGAGGAAGGTTCAGGTTGAATCGAAACCGGTTGGATGAAAAAATAATAAAGTGGAATTAAAACAAAGTTATTTTTTTTTTATAATTATGTATTCCCACAAAGTGTTTGCTACATGTAAAGAATTAATTATTTTGTTATAAAAAAAGAACAAATATGTTAAATTAAAAAAAGGCTTATTTACATTGTATTTGAACTGACCAGACTACAACCCTTCTGACATAATCCTAATTTAATTTTTTTTTTTGTTTTCATTCATTAATGAAACTTTTATAATATGTTTTTATTACAGTTATTTTATATCTCATATCTTATATTACTCTAATAAATAACTGTAAATTATTTATCCAATAATTGCATTGTTAAAATAAGGTCACGAGTGTCGTAAATTCATTGACTAAAATATAAAAATGAATGTAATCAAATATCTAACTATAATAAAATACCAACCCTCTTACTTATGATCTCAGTGTAAATATTATACGGCGCGTAAGTTCGGAATAGTGTTAAACTTAGACTTATTACCACTACCGTTAAGGCAAAGCCATCAGTGAAATCACTATTTCGTATAATCTGTACCGCATAACGGTTTACATTACGAAAACCAATAAATATGTTTTATTTAAATTGATTTTTTTTTACTAGGAATTCCGTTGATACGAATTAAAATAAATTTGTTAATTAAAAATACAAGCATAAACCATAAATGTATTTATTTTCATTAGAAAATTATGAACGCGTGTAAGAAAAAATATTACTTAAAAAATATTACTTTATAGATAAGATTATTTGTGAAAGGTTACCTTAATCATTTTTTTTTCTTTCTTACAAAATTCTTCACAAAATTAATAAAAACCGGTTTTCGCGCCCACAAGAAACATTTCTGGATTCCGCTTGCCAAGCGAATTGTATGTCTTTTTCCTATATTCGTGATGACATAAGACACACAGCTTGTAGCAATATTTTTGGCTTGTATATTCCTCTTAAAACGGCCTTAAGCCTTGGTCAAGGCCGGCTAAACCTGAACCGTTGCGTAAGAATCTAATAAGTAAGACGGTTAAGGTATTAGCAATGACGAAGCAAAAGCATTCATCTTGGTGATTTAATAGGAATAAACTTTTTGACAATTCATCGATATTTTTTATGTTTGGAACTTTGTCGGCGTTTTCTCGTAGTTTCCCTTATAGTTAGGTATTAATAAATAAGAATAATACATGAGGTATTTGTGTTTCCGTTCACTTCAATTGACTTGATAAAGACGGTATCGTATATATAAGTGGGACGACGATGACAAATATTTATTGAACTTGTTTGTCTGACAGCGTTTCAAGTATTGACGATAGGTAAAATTATAAAAAATGGTATTGACAAATGTAATAAGACAATACAAATTATAGAATAGCCATATTCTTAGCTATGTAGAAAGTAGGCATGTTTCGACAGCTCTGATAGAATCGCAATTCTGGGTTGGCGGCGAAGTTTATCTGGAGAACCAGATGAGAAAAAGGTGATAGAAAGGAATGAAGAAAGAGGAGGATGCCACGGAAATCGAATAGGCCTACCTTGGTTCGTGGATATCCTCTAGCACTTACTTCACCTCACTGAAACTTCACCGTAATCCAGAATTGGCCAGTTGCTCCGGTCGCGGCGATGAATACTTTTTGTTACTTCGCGACGAGCGGTTTGAAATTGAACTAAAATTCGGCACTAGTGACAAAGGGATCGGATCGGGGGGATGGAGGTGAGTAGTCGACAATTATGCATTTAAGTTGCCAAAACAAGGCAATACGTGCATATTTTCAAAATGTATGAAAATAAATAATATATGCTCTCTTGCATCTTGATTTCAACACGTTAACACGTTCAATATTAAACAGGGCGAAGGTTTGTCGGCATATATCTGACATTTAAAAGTTGACAAAAATTGAGGGCCCTGTGATAGTTTAAAGGGGTTATTATTAAACAAAAAGGTAAAAAAACTTTCTTTTTTTTCCATCAGATTTCGCAATTACAATACATGTTTACAATATACTAACTTGTATGGGAAAGACGAAAATACCCGAACACATCCTTTAGCTTTGACTGACTTCGAAATACTAAACGAGATGAAGCAGGAACAAACTTGACGTATACAAATGTTTTGTGAGTTTCGGGATAAAATAGTTTTTTTGTACCTGAATGTACGGAATACGGCTCGTTGTGTTTGGGACATAATATAGCGGCCGTATCACGTACGTTCGTATGGGTAGGGCGATAAATTGGCAACACAAAGATGACTCATAGAAAAATCAAAGTAACTTAAAAAAGCACAATGGTACGTATGCGTGTTTTTCACTTAAAACAAACGGTATTCAAAAAAAAAAGTGGTAAACTCCGAAAGGAGATGATTGTACGTCATATTCTTAAACAATTTTACGTTTAATTTTACTTTTTTATTATTTAACTCTTTTCAGCGAAGACAATTATATGGAAAGACAATTTTCATGTAATTTTGAAATTTGTGTATCGAAATAACAATGTATTATAGATGTTAGATAAATTAAAAACACAATCAAATTACAGAAAAAGTTATGAAAAATTAAAAAAAAAAAAACAAATTACGATGTTTTTCCTTTGACGTTACTCTTTGTTTACTACTAAACTGTCAACCTCGAATGTCAAGGATAACTTCAAATCAGATTGTAAATAACTAACTAACTAATTAACCTACACGCCGTTTCCCCGCAGGGGTAGGCAGAGGATGGACCGCCAAACAACTCGATCTTGGAATACACTTCTTGGTTCATTCACATTCATACATCGTCTCATACATTCGCTTCTATTATTCCGACTTCTGACATGGCCCGACTCAAGTATTTGATTCACTTGATCGTTCCATGTCTTCCTCGGACGTCCCCGGCTTCTTCTTCCATTCACATTCGCGTCATACATTCTTCTTACACAACTTTGTTCATTCATTCACTCCATATGCCCAAACCATCTAAGCGTCCCTTTCTTAATCTTACTCATTACGCTTTTATCAGCCTTGCATTTTTTACCAATTTCATAAATGGTTATAATTGTTTCTAAATCGGCATACACCTGCACAAATTGTTAAAATTGGTATAAAAACACTATTCTTTGTTAACAGATCATACTATGTACCAGTCATTTCAAGAGTTCGTTTGTAAAGATCTTCTTAGTTGGACACTAGGTTACTTCCTCGAAATTCTACTGACGTCGTAGAAATATACTTACATCTTTCCAATGTTCATTGGTTTGATTATTTCAAATAATCAATTTATTTTAATTACTAATTGAAGCTTATAAACCTCATTATAATATTTAATCATTGAAGAAGTTACTATTATTAACATCAAGGAAAGATTAAATATTACAATGAGGTTTATAAGTTTCATAAAGTTATTAAAGTAATTTTTAATAATTATTTATTTTTATTGAGATTTAAGAACCTCATCGTAATATTTAATCATTGAAGAAGATAATATTAACATAACCTAAATGAAAGATGAAACCGGATAAAAGGACAGAAACTAAAAATATTTCAGTCGCATCTGGGACTCGAACCCAGGTCCTCTGCCTATCCGGGGCAACGCTCAACCGACTTAGCTAATGAGACAAGTTCAATTTGTGTCATCCCAGAGGACCTGAGTTCGAGTCCAGGATGCGACTGAAATATTTTTAGTTTCTGTCCTTTTATCCGGTTTTCATCTTTCATTTAGGTTATGTTAATATTATCTTCTTCAATTATTAAAGTAAATTGATTATTCTTTATAGAAAAGTCAATCGATGTCCTATCTACGGAACACATACAAATACTGTATTTCGGAGGAAAACACCGGTCCACATCGACACATTAATCTGTCAGCAGGAATTCTGTAGAGGGATAGAATATAGGTTATTGAAAGTCGAATAACTTTTTCACAGTGATCGTTTATTAAATAACTTCTCCATTTGTATGTTCACAGTGATTGACGTCATTGAGATTGGTAGAAACACGTCAGTTATGACGTTTTTATTAATTTAGTTGACGTCACTGGTGTACCTATGTCCCAGAAATAGCGATTGCAACAACTGCCATTGACGTCATTAAATGCGTGATCTGAATTGCAGAAATACGTTACCTTGATGCGGTGACGCACTTTTAGCATGTAATTACGTAGGAGAATTTCTGCCATTCAATAAATACGTGTTATGTTTTGGATCTATATAAATAAAAATAGGATCGGTATATCCGAGACATTATCCAGATTGCCATTATATTCGGGTAGAACTTTGTAATCATCATAAAGATACCAGTCAATTGTGATTTAATGGAGGATAGTAATTTGAAGTTTTGAAGTTGAGGTATGATATCTATGAAGATGGCATAAACTGATCTCATTAGCTCAGTCGGTAGAGCGGTTGTCCCGGTAAGACATAGGTCTTGGGTTCGATTCCCAGATGCGACTGATACCTTTTTATTTTCTGTTTTTTTTTTTCGGTTTCGTATTTCCTTTAAAATTTGTTAATATTATCTTCTTAAATGTTTAAATATTTCAAATTAATTTAAACTATTCATTTATAACTAAAGCAAAAATAGTGACCAACAAAAAAATGTCAAAAACCTTGGTGTTGCCATTGTAATTATATTGTTTACTTCTAAAATAATAAATGTCTCCAATTAAATCCCACGATTCCTTGTTAACAATTATCTCAACACTATGAATAAGATACGGAGCTTAATAAAAGTCAATGTAAGGTAGTTTTTTTTAATAGAAATAAGGTGGAATAAAACAATATTTATCTATGAAAAAAAAACAGGAACGAAACGTTATGAGAACAAAGACTGAATACCACCTTCAGGTACAGCACGTTCTACTTCAGGTACAGCACGTTCAAATTTCGAGCTCTGTTCTGTACGTCAAGATATACTGAACGTTGGACCTGATCTACTTATACTTGGAAACATGTTCTACCATTTTTTTTATTTATTTCAATATATTACATATAAAATATTTAATAGTACAGATATAGCTTAAAAGATAATTACAAAAAGTATAAATTTATTTAACAAAAACAACCCAACTCCAATGAGAAATCTTTCTCGTGTTTGAGTTGGGGAGCAGCGCCATGCAGCGACCGTAATGGTAACTAATTATAGAAATAAAATGCATCTAGAATATAACGTAGATACAGTTTATTTTGTTGTACATGGTTGTTACTATATAATACGAGTACATTAGCTATCTACAAAATATAAGATTAAAAGTAGATGATAATAAGAATACAAAGATAAGGCGCATACAAGATAAACATAACACATTTTAATTTTAGTCATATTTCGAAAGGCTCAATCTAATATTTCTATGGAATATGTTTTCTTTGTTGTTTTTTTTTTTAAATGTTCTTGACAATCTATTCATAGTTTAATGTTCTTTGAAAAAACTGTTTTTGTAGACGTTTAAAATTATGTATTTTCTTTTAAAAAGATTATAACTATACTTGGAGCAACCGGATGAACTTTTATAATTTTAAAACATATGCTTACGAGAGATGGAAAGACTGATAAGAATATTGAATGAAGAGTAAATGCAGGGAATTCCATTAATAAAGGAGCTCTCAAAATGGTCATAACCATCACCTTGTAGTTTGCTGACTCGATCAACACTATAAATGACTTATCGGTTAATTCTATGCTGGCAGTTAGAAAAAAGGTATAAAGTTTAAAAACACAAAATTCTCGTAATCTTTTCAATTTAATGACACACAAATCAAATTTTTCAAAAACAGGGGCAGTTTGAATACCGATAAAGACAATTTTGAACGTTTTACCTTAAAATCCTGTGCTTATTTCATATAGAGCTTAAAAGATTGTAGCGTGATAATTTTTGTTTTTTGAAACATTAAACATTTTTCTAATTACCCGTATAGAATTTACAGATAAATCGTTCAACGTATTTTTTGCGTTAGCAGACTACAAAGTGTGCATTTTTGGATGCTGGTCGTGAACATGATTAGAACTAATATAAAAAAAATAGCAAAAGATGCGTAGCTAGCAGTCCACAATGGAGAGCTGATACTAACCCTGATGTATGTCAATGAGGCATGGAATGCTGTAGAGATGAGTTTCTTGAGGCATATATATGTGTGATTAAACCTAGATCTGGGTAGAAAAGACGGCTAAACCCATTACAAGCAACGTTTCGTATCAAAATGTAAGTATTTCAATTTTCCGATACTATGTGAATCTACTACTGTATTGATAGAATATACCCACAAATAATTGCAATGGTGTTAAATCAAATATATTTAAAAAAATTAAGTATTACGAACATATCACTTATCTACATTTTAAATAAATATTGAATAATACGTTTTTTAATTAACATTCATTGTTGTATAATTAACAAATTCAAATCAACAAAATAATTATTCACAATGCCGCGAAACATTAATTACCTTTTTCAACACAATTAAGGTTCTAGAATTATGAAATTGTGAATTGTGACGGCGGAATACACAAAGCCTTAAATAATGCTATCAAACGGAACAATCCCAAAAGCGAGAATTCAAGGACTTTTGAAGCCGAGTGGACGAAGGAAAGCTAATATACATATTTCTTTTCCAAACAGTTTTCACGACTTTTTTTTAAATAGTACATAGAGGATGAAAAGCTGTGCTTACCTTAATGAAAATAAACGATTAAATAAAATTAAAGCATTTTATCAAACTTCATCTTGAGTAGTTTCCTTCTCTTTTTTTAGTGTTAACACCTAAAATTGTCAGTGTTTAATATTATTGTACATAATGTATCGAATAAATTTTACTTACTCCCGCGTTGTTTTACATTAAACTAGCCGATGTGTACCAAAGCGGTACAATTTACAAAAAACACGAAAGTTATCACGAAAATAGTTTCAGGTGGAGTGTGCACAAATTTACCTCGGTGTATTTTCGCTCAAATTTAAACCTGCGACCTCTGGATTCGTAATCGGGGATCTTAACCGCACGACAACGAATGTCGTCAACATTAAACTTATTTGACTTTTATTTAAAATATGAAATTAATATTTTCACTAACATTTAAAATATTACATAATTCCTTCAATGTACCTACTAAATGCTATCATCATTGTATCAAAATTACTTTCGTCAAATGCGTAAACAATCGTTAACAGTACGGTAAATATTACGTACTTTTCATTGGGTTTCCCGTGTTTTCTTTAAACGGTTGTTTTTTATACTTTGCCAATAGATAGAATAATTTATAGCGCCAGTCTGAGCCTCCACAAAGCAATTCCTTTTTTTTATGAACGAGGGGTATATTTTTTCCGTTGGAATATTGTGTTTTTAAGCAAATCCAGGCATTTGGTAATACGAACTTAACATTTTTGGCCCAGAATGTGATTAATGGTGATATTTTTTTTAAGTTTACTAAAAACAAGGTTCTGGTGGAAGGGAGATGCGAGATAATTTATTAATTTACGATAGGTCAATGTAAAACCCTCAAAGCAAAACGATTAATTGAACGAGTACAATTTTTTATGTTTTTTTTTTAATAATTTTGGCAGAAGAGTCGATCCGCCGATTAAGTCGTCCCATCCCAGGAAGGAAAGGAAATTGAGAAAAGTAATGATTGTAAGTAGCTACTTGGCTAATCAGATCTAGTCAATAAACATGAGTCTTTCACAGTGGCGATATTGAAAGTATCTACCACTCTGATTATATTATTATATAAATAAATTGTCAACTTTTCTATAGCATCGTTTCGTATTAAAATCACCCGAAGGGCGCCTTACATTTTGTTAAAGTTTGTAACCCCTTTTAAGAGGAACAGCTGTGCGGCCTGTATCATACAAAACTTTATTTTAGATTTGAGGCCAAAATACTCACCTAAACCTAATGATTTTTTTTCATCAAAAACTATAGTAAATATCTAGTATGTTTGGCATTATGAAATATAGGCCATTAAAGGAATTGATTTTTCGCGATTTGAGAGGCACCTTTAACAATTATTTGGGGTCTAACGGTAATTTAAAAAAAAGTTTTACCCGATGTACTTTGAAAATATAATGTAGTATAAGATTAAGAAATTAAAAACATCTTAAAATAAGCATTATGGTGGACTTTAAATTAAATTAAAAACAACCAATTTACGTTGAATCACAAAATTGCCGTACATAATTTAAAATATCGACTCGAAAAAAACATTTTTTTTTAATTTTATATTTTTATTAACATAATAATATTTAAATAGCAAATATAATAAAAAAAAATTAAATACAATAAACCCGTAAATAATTTTCTAAGTTGCCTATAAAATTATGAAAATTGATTTTTTTCATGGCATACACTTAATAAAAAAAAATACTTCTCATCCGTACTAGATATTTACTGAACCTTTAATTTAAAAAATATATCATTCAGTTTTGAAGGGTATTTTGGCCTCAAAACCAAAATTAAGTTATGTATGAAATAGGCAGCGCAGCCGTTCCCCTTCAAAAGATATGTTTTGAGATTTTTTAAGGTTTCGAAATTTGCTCTCTGACCTCAGACGAAATGGAAGGTCATCCCAAGAATGTGGACCCAGCACAATAAAAGCTCTCTCACCAAATTTTACACCATTCATACGAGAAGGTTCAACCAGTATGCTCGATCAATCAGACTTGGCTGACCTGAGCGTGAGTTGCTTGCGTGAGCGTACTTGAGGTGAACCTTCACAATTATATTATTGCTTCTGAGTAAGATTGTCTCTCAAGTAGAGATAAGT
Source organism: Halesus radiatus (assembly GCA_022606495.2). Classification (NCBI taxonomy): domain Eukaryota; kingdom Metazoa; phylum Arthropoda; class Insecta; order Trichoptera; family Limnephilidae; genus Halesus; species Halesus radiatus. The sequence continues at coordinate 12,243 of JAHDVE020004880.1, forward strand.
CGAGTACATTATAAATAAAAAAAAATTGTGGTTCTTATTCATTAGCTTCCTAGTTTCCTGTTTTTGACTTATAGTTTTTTCTCGAATATTTAATTTAGCATGCTGTGGCGCTCAGTTCTCTTTAGGTTTTTGGCCAATCTTATCTGTGGGCGACTTCAACTTTGATTTTCCACTTTAGTCATGCTACTCGCCCAGCATAGTCGAATATGGATGTGGAAACTGTGACAAACATTTTCTTGCACATTAGTAATTTTACTGTACATGTGTCTCCATCTTTACGTGGCAGAGGATTACTAAATTCGTTGACATACTTAAAAGCAGTGTTCAGAGAGACTGTTCATATATTCTAGATGTATTCAGTTGGTTTTCCAAGAATAAACACGAATGTGTGACGAATTTCTTGTTATTTTGCTTTATGGAAACAATTCGATGAAATAAGTCGTGGGCCAATTGCATTAGAAACGTGAATGCAAACGTAAGCATACAAGAAATGGGAGTATCGTGGGTACATTAGGGTGGACCGCCAGAGCTTTTTAGAATTGAAATACGTCAGAGTTCTCAAACGTTGCGCATTAGTAAAAAACATTTATTTATTGGCAATTTTTTTTATTTAATAAATATTATTTTACAGACAATTTTATTAAATAATATGAGCAATTTTGATATAGAATGATGTGTATATAGTGTGTATTATTAATACATAATAGTGTATTGTGAATGCCTCACTTAGAGAACCTTTAGAACATTCATACTACCTTTGGTCCATTACAAGAACCCAGAGTTTTTATTACAAAATGTGTTGTTTTACTACCACAAATTCAATATGTAAGTAAAACCGGACAATACTATCTTACGGTATTAATATTCTAGAGGCCTATGTTAATCACCACGTAGACGCGAATAGTGGATATAGTAATTTCCCCTGATACGCAAAAGAGTCTGCAATTAAATTCGTACCACGATGAACATACTGTGTCCTTTTTACTTGTGTTTAAAACTGTCTTGTTTTGTTAGCGCGGGGAGTGGAGCGGGTTTTAATCTGCTAGTTTTATATGATATTATAACATATTTCACAACCAGCAGATACCAAATATCACGCCTAAAATACAATTTAAAGTTTTTTTTTGCCTTTTTAGGCAGGTACATTATAACTTTTTTTTATTTATTTGCGACCTTAGAAAGCATTCAGTGATTAGGGATTTTGAGCAAAACCGAAGAAACATTTATTTTTTTATTTAATGTAAATCAAATTCAATTTTTTTTTTTTTTTTTTTTTTTTTTATTGTATAATATTAATTATATACAGTGGGAACTTATACCCGCTAAGCCACTGCAAGTAGCTTGTCAGCAGGAGTTTATTTCAACAATATAATATAATACAACAATAAATTACAATCATCATACAAATGGGCAAAAATTATTATATTTAGGCGCATGCATCTTGTCCTGTACATAAGTTAAAAAAAATTAAAGAGAAAAAATAATGGTAAAAGCATTACAGATTTGTTATTGAGATACTAGAGTCCAATCTTATAACACTGATTTAAATAATATTATAAAAATGTCAATATCATAAAAAATATCAAAATTATAAAAGTACCAATATTATAAAAGTATCAATATTATAGAAATATCAATATTATAAAAACATCAATACTTTTAAAAATATCAACATTATAAAAAACATTCATATTACAAAAATATAACTATTACGTAAATATCAGAAATATCAAAGTATCTGTAAGTATTAAATAGATTAAGAAATAAAAATTTAAAAGATATATACATAAAACAGCAGTACAGGTTGGTTACAATGAGGATAGACTTAAATATAATAGTAACACCGTAACAGCTTAATGTTATTATAATGTTATTATTAAGTTCTGCAAGTATTTTAAGTTGTTATTATTGTGACAGCTATTTCGGCGTTTAAGGCCAGTTTGAAAATGGCCTTACGATTGAAATTCGCCTGGGTACGAATTAAACACAAAAACAATTAATTAATAATTAATAATGAAGAAAAATTGTTAAAAATCTTTTGTTTTACACATATATTGATTTTTCAATAGATATTTAGATTATTTATTTAACCAATATATAAAAAAAAAAATACGAAAAGATATAATGAGCGATATATATTTTTTTTTTTTTAAATATAAGTGCATATAGTTAAAACTTGAGGGATAATTTGTGCTTACCTTGTTACAGGTCATGTAGAAATTATCCACATTTCTGGCGAGACATACTCGCTTAAACTTGTGAAGCATCGATTTAATACAATCTAAATTTGATGAAATTAAATAAAAAAAATAAAAAATAAAAAAAAATAAAAAAAATCTATTATATATTTGATAATTTTTTGGAATTGAGTCGATCTTCATGCATCCACCGGGAACCAAAATTACCTTCCATATTGAATCCGAACCTCCGAGAACTTAAAATTAGGTTATTCATCTGAATATTCAAACTCCACTTTTGTCACCCTTGAGAAGATATTAAAAAAAACCTCCATACAAACGGTCAGTATATGATTCAATTTGGCAATATTCTAAACGATGCTTTGTTCAGTTTCTCTTTCAAAATCTGGTGTCGATTATGATTACACGGTGATGGATACTGAATACGAAACATTGAAATAGGTTGGGCGAAAGGCGGACATTTACAAGAAAAGTTTAAATAAGTTCGAACAAGCTACGGAACATTTCACCGTATCAACGGAACCGGTGATTTATGAGCGGGCGAACTTGTCCGCTTTTTATTCGTTCCATCTAAAGTTGAATAGTTATTCCATTCGGAGATCTTTAGTTTTCAGTGGCCGATATCTCAATAGCTGTTGACTTATATGAAAACACATGTCTTTTTCTTTTTAAATAAAGACAATTATATCTGAAAACTGATAGTTTCGTAGTAAATAAAAAACAAAATGACCGGTCAATGCCTGAGTTGGCAACGCATCTGGGTCCCACCCAGGCATTGTCAGTTTAATTCACGGTGGATAATTCCTCCATCACGACACAGGCAACATCTTCCACTTACTGTGGTGAAGGTAGTAGGAGATTTTCAAATATTTTTGGGTTATTCGTAATCTGGGAAAGTTTGTCTTTCTTTTTAATAAAAAGAAACAACGGAAAAGAAATTTCAAACATTACCGTAAAATATTAAAACACTCATACTCATAATTTTTTTAAATTATTTTTTTAATAGGTTTTAATGAACATTGCTTCACTAAAGTTTTTAATAATTAGAGACCTGAAAATAATGTTTTAATAAGTAGAGACCTGAAAATAATGTTTTAATAAGTAGAGACCTGAAAATAAGGTTTTGATAAGTAGAGACCTGAAAATAACGTTTTAATAATAAGAGAAAATAACGTTTTAATAAGTAGAGACCTTGAAATAACGTTTTAATAATTAGAGACCTGAAAATAACGTTTTAATAAGTAGAGACCTTGAAATAACGTTTTAATAAGTAGAGACCTGAAAATAATGTTTTAATAAGTAGAGACCTGATAATAACGTTTTAATAAGTAGAGACCTGAAAATAACGTTTTAATAATTAGAGACCTGAAAATAACGTTTTAACAAGTAGAGACCTTGAAATAACGTTTTAATAAGTAGAGACCTGAAAATAATGTTTTAATAAGTAGAGACCTGATAATAACGTTTTAATAAGTAGAGACCTGAAAATAACGTTTTCATAATTAGAGACCTGAAAATAACGTTTCGGGTAAATAACGCCAAATTTCGATTTTTTCGCACGATATTCTGGTATTTTAAAATAAGAAAGTAATATTACACATGTTCTAAATATATCCCTGTCCATGATTTTGATTAGCTTGAATACCCATAAAATGGAATGCAGCTAACATGCAGATAGCCTGTCCAAAAAAAAAATGTAATAGATGTAATATAGGAATAATGTAAGAATAGGAAGTAAGATTTGTACAGCGCCCTTGAGGTGATTTTTCACAAAAACGGCGCTATAAAAATCATCCGATTATTATTATTATTATGTCGAAAATGCTGTTTGTCATTATTTTTTTCGATGTAAGGGCCAGCACTCAAAAACGAATCTAATCATTACTGCAGGATGCTAACTCAAGCAATACCACAAACGATGTATCTATAAATCATATACGGATAGTTAGAAAAATGGTTTCAAAAGACAAAATCTTCAAACTTATCCTTAAATTCTATGAAATACATCCCAAAATGTTTGCAGTTCGAAAACCAGTGTAAGCAATTTTGAATGTTTTACCTATAATTCCATTACTTATTTCATATAGATTTTAATAGATTACAGCTTGAGGAATAATGTCCTTTGAAACCTTACACATTTTACTAATTACCCATTTAAAATTAATATTTAAATCACTCATAGTATTCCTTGAGTTATCGACCTACAAAGTACGAACTTTTGGGTGTTCACCGTTAATAATTCAAGTTCATGAAATAAAAAAAAAGAATAATTTAAAAATAAAAACGCAGAAAACATAAAAAACAAAAATCGTATAAGTATAACACTTTTGTTGTAATACATCACTGAATTTGTTAAAAACGAACGTAACTTTTCCTAAAAATATGCCAAATTTCACTAAAAATAAAGCGATATTTTAAGGTCCCTAGTAATAATGCATTGCTCCTAAAATTGGGTGTTTTTATTTCTTAATCTATAGAGGTTGAAATTGTGAGAAAAAGATTTGTTTAAATTCTGTATATTAGTATTTCTTCAATAATATTTCCATAATGTTAAGATTCGACTTGAATCTTGCTCCATAAAATGAGCATTTGTACCTTCTGGGTTCCATCTTCCACCATCCAGTGTTCCCTTTGTGACAAAAGCCCGCCCACTTCTTTGCTACGATCAACCCTTCCACTACTACTCAGAGGAAGTAGGAAGGGGGGAGGAACGAAGGAGCGGAGGAACATCAGAGGAAATAGTCAAACGAGATTAGGTCGGAAAACAAACTCATAAAGGACTATTGTACAATTCTGCTGAGAAGAATATGGATGGAAGTTTAAAAAAAAACAATGTAAATCGTTCAGAATTGTCTTGTATGATGTGGTGAAATTACCAAATATGATAAATTGAATAATAATTAGTAGATATTTTTATAGCAACAATGGGGAACTCCGGTAAAAAATATTATGACTTAAAAAATATATATATCTTTTCGTATAATGTTGACCTTCTAACTAAAAAGCAGTCAGTGAAGAAGATAATATTAACACATCCCAACTGAAACACGAATCCAAAAAAACAATCGAAAAATAAAAAGGCATCAGTCGCATCAGTCGTGTTTCAGTCGCATTAGTCGGTATCAGTCGTGTTTCAGTTGGGATGTGTTAATATTACCTTCTTCAACGATTAAATATTACAATGAGGTTTATAAACTCCAATAAGTTTAAAAAATATATATATTTTCTTTCAACTAGACTTAAAAAAAGTCAATAGATGTGTCATATAAATAAAAATCAGATAGGTATATCCGAGAGCCTATTCCGATTGCAATTGTATTCGGGAAGAACTTTGCTAACTAACTAATTAACCATCACGCCGTTTCCCCGCAGGGGTAGGCAGAGAGGACGGACCGCCAAACAACTCGATCTTGGCATACACTTCTTGCTTCAATCACATTCATACATCGTCTCATACATTATCTTCTATTATTCTGACTTCTGACATGGCCCGACTCAAGTATTTGATTCACTTGATCGTAACATGTCTTCCTCGGACGTCCCCGGTTTCTTCTTCCATTCACATTCGCGTCATACATTCTTCTTACACTCCTTTCTTCGTTCATTCGCTCCACATGCCCAAACCATCTAAGCGTCCCTTTCTTCATCTTAATCATTACGCTTACATCAACCTTGCATTCTTTACGAATTTCAATATTTTTCACACGATCATACATGGTTTTACCACACATTCATCTCAGAGATCTCATTTCTACGGCATTCAGTTTACTTTCATCCTTCTTCTGCCAATTCCATGCCTCACTTCCATACATCAGGCTTGGTATCAGTACTCCATTGTTGACTGCTAGCTTCGCTTCTTTGGACAACTTTATGTTTACGCCAACCGCGTTCAGTCCTCCGTTAATGGAGTTTCCTGCATTCACCCTTCTTTCAATATCCCTATCAGTCTTTCCATCTCTCGTAAACATACTTCCCAAATATACAAACTCATCGACCTGCTTAAAGTATTCGTCATTCACAACTATATTGCACACTGTTTTCGCACTGTCTCTTTCAAACACCATGACTTTAGACTTACTTACTTTCATCATTAGCTCGTTCTTCATGCATACTTCATTCATCCTAGATACAAGGGACTGTAAATCTTCCATACTGTTAGCAATCAGCACCGCATCATCCGCATACAACAGGCATCATACTTTCAGGTTACTCATTATTGCGCCCAAGCCCACCTCTTTCAATTCTTGAATACAATTATCCATGTATAGATTGAATAACCACGGTGACATTACGCAGCCTTGCTTAACACCTTTTGTGATGTTAAACCACTCCGTAAAATCACCGTTTACCCTAACACATGCAACGCTTTCCTCGTATAAAGACGCGATTGCCTGTATGAGATTCGTATTCACCCCATACTTGGACAATACCTTCCACATTTTTTTCCTATCAACTCGGTCGTACGCTTTTTGTAGATCTACAAAGGCACAGAAGAGTTTCAGGTTTTTTGCCAGAAACTTCTCTGTTAGCATACGCAACGAGAAAATCTGATCCAAACACCCCCTTTCGCTCATAAATGCACCTTGCACATCCCATATTTTTATAAGAACTTTGCAATTATCTTAAGGATAGCAGCCAATAATATGGGATTTAAAATGGAGGATAATATTAACAAGTCTTGAACTTGAAGTATGATATCGGTGAAGATGGCGTAAATTGAACTGATCTCATTAGCTTAGTCGGTAAAGCGGTTGTCCCGGATAGACAGAGGTCTTGGGTTCGAACCCCAGATGCGACTGATACCTTTTTATTTTTCTGTAATTTTTTTCGGATTCGTGTTTCAGTTGGGATGTGTTAATATTATCTTCTTCAATGATTAAATATTACAATGAGGTTTATAAACTTCAATTAGTTAAACAGATTGAATATCAAATACAAGTATTTAAAAAAAAGTTTGTTTTTGTAGTTAAAATAAATCTGAAAGTTAGATTTTTAAACCCACCAAAACGGCCGGAATCCGAGCGTCAAGCGGCGAGGGTTGCGTGACGCCAGACAAGCATCACACGAACAAATGTAATGAATACACAGATTGAATTTAGGCGCAGACAGCAGTGTAATGTCGATTTGATGGTACCAACAGAACGAGGGGTTTAGATGAGGTGATATTTTATTCACTATTAAATAACAGTTTATCATTTTTTAAATGTATTGGACTTCCTCATTTCGTTAAAAATAGTTACCAAACTATTTATAATTACAGAACTTAGTTTATATGTGCACAGACCTATTTTTAAAAAGTTAATTCATTTGTAAATTAAGTAGTTGTATATTTAACTTCCTGGTTTCTCTAGTAATTATTATGAATTCTAATTTGAATAAAAAAAATAACAGTTTAGAAATAAAATTTGTCTGCCGATGATTGCAACGCTGTTTCCATGACGTTTCTCTTCTCGCTGAAATATGTAAAATAGACAGTACGGTGTTTTGTCTTATTCTTGACAGTTAAATTAATTATTAATTGATAAACTAAAGTTTTTAAGACAAGATTCTTGTGCATAGCGCAAAGGGTAACAATTATTTTTGTAAACAATAATTATTAGCCTGAAACACTCATCCAAATTGAAAAAACCTTCCGAGAAAAGATAAATGTCGCCGACAGGACTCGAACCTGCACCCTTCTGATTGCCGGTCAGATGCTCTACCGTTGAACTACGTCGGCTTATCGCAAACCCGCCAAGTTAATCAATATATAGTTAAATTAATAATTTAGAACTCATCATCAAAATGTCTTTGCCAGCTGAATATAAAAAAGGTTCACTTAAAAATAAAAAGGCAGTGTTTGATGACGCCAGAGCGATTTTAAAGAGAGACATTCGAATCGACGTTTTATTTATAAATAGGTAAGATAAGTACATAATAAAGTTTAAAACTTTTATGAGGAAATCTTTTAAAATACAGGATTAGGACAATCTTACAAAACTAAACAAAACACTTCTTATAAGTTTCTTTATTTGTTGTTTTTGTGAACTTGTCCCACTATACTGCTCAGCTTTAGAATTGTTTGGAAAAGTCGGGAATTAGGGGAGGATTATACAACCCTCTAGTTACATTATATCGGGCGCTGATTGGAACACTCACAAAGGAAAACTTATCGGGACAATAGGCGGCTGTGTTATTAAATTTTCAAAACAAATATATTTCCCGAAAGTATCAATACATACGAAGACGATTACGTGTGCGTCCTATTTAAGTTAATCATTAGTGTTTATTGTTTCCAAGGGGGATTTCACTAACGATTTTATTTTGAATTTATTTATTCTATTACTCTTTAACGCTCGGTGCTGTGTTGTATGGAAGCGTACGTTCAAAGCGGTAAAATAGAACTTTAACTGATTCAAGTCTATTTAAGAAAGTTCTATAGATGCTTTGCATTTGCGCCTTTTGAAAGTTAATACTTAACTACGGCTGATATAAACTTTTTATGATATTCTATGGTCTATCTCGCTGGAACGGTAGAAACCAAAATGAAAGTTCTCGAAACTTTTGCATCCGTCGATGTTTTATCAAAAATCTAATGATATTATATATTTTTTAGAAATAGTTGCAAGTTACAAGCCTGTTAAATTTAAAAAAAAATAACTAGTATTACTCACATAAAAAAGTGACTTTATAGCACAATATTAATTAATCGTTGTAGAAAATAATATTAACATAACCCAAATGAAATATGAAAACCGAAAAAATGACAGAAAATAAAAAGATTGCAGTCGCATCTGGTACTCGAACCCAGGTCCTCTGCCTATCCGGGGCAACCGCTTAACCAACTCAGCTAATGAGACCAGTTCAGTTTATGCCATCTTCATCGATATCATATCTCAAATTCAACATTTTTTAATATTATTCTCTATTTTTTTATCCCATATTATTGGCAGCTATCAGTTATTTTTATAATGATAAATAAAATTACTCTAATTTTATGAATTGCTGAAAAACTATTTGTAATACGAGTGGTGTAATATAAGTACTGTTGAGTGTTTTTTGTGAACAGTTTGTATTTGGTGTTAATATCTTTTCTATTTCAGATCTCCCTGTGTAACGTATCCAGCGTTTCATTTGAGTTTTGAAAGTATTAATGTTGTTGTGATTTTTGAGGGAAAGTGGGATTTTGTTGTTGAGTTTAGTACCGTATTTAGTAGGCTTTGTGTACAATTTTTTTTATGGTTGCGTTTTGTATGTGTTTTTGACTGCGATCTAGCGTTTCCAATACGTGTGTTCATTGTATTGTTTTAGAACTTATTTATTTTATTGATGTAAAGAGAGTTGAAGATTTCGTCAGTGCTAGTTCTTACAGGGACTATAAAAATACTTTTTATGATGGCTTTTTGTGTTCTAATGAGGAAAATAAGAATATTATCATTAGCACTGCCCCATCCGATAATACCATATTCTAACAGTGATTGGCGGAGACTCGTGTAGATCTTACTCAAATCTTTTTGACATTTCTGATTTTTTTCAAAAATGTACGCTATTTTTAAAAAATATTTTGTTACTTAAAGAATTAATGTGATTAATCCAATTAAAATTGTGATCTGTTTTTAGAAATAAATTCGATCAATAAGTGTACCGGAAGATTAAATTTATTCGAATGTTTCTCAATGTGGCTTATTTCCGCGGTCCATCAATAAAAGCACATTCTTCAATTTTTTTCATAAATGTTGATTTACGTTCAATATTTTGCGGTCATACCCATTTTAAATTTATCCAAAAATAAATATCCAATTTTTAACGTAGGTTGGCGGGTGTTAGCTTTTTTCTAAAAGATGAAACCTTTCTTGAATAATTTCTTCTTCCTTCACCTCTGCATTCTTCGTAATATGTACAAAGGCACCATTGTACTTCACGAAACATATTCATATTATACTCTTTTATATTCCAGACAATATACACGCTGGCTGTGTTTAGTATAAAAAAAGCTTTTATACACTTAATGACAGTACACATTTCGCATCTTTCCAAATGGATATTATTTTTCTCCTCGAAAGTGATTTAGGGCAAAAGCGATTCAGTGTCGTATTTTAAAGTCAACCCTGATTATTTTTAAAAGTTATCAATTTTTCGGTAGAGCCGGCCCGGTAGCGAATATTTTTCATCCCTTGGTTGGCGGGAAGGGTTGAAAATGGTGGACATATTGAAGTCAATTGACTTTAGGGTGAAAGGGCATATGGGACGAACATTACGCATATTAAAAATATTATGAGTTCTGTCTCTTTAAAGGGATTTAAAAACCATCGTGACATGAACGAATAAAAGGTTAATGATGAAATGGATTGCTGGTAGGGTGGTAAAAAGTCGAGTTTTTAATTTAGAGACTTTCTTTTTGTAAATCATATTAATGATACTGATTTCGACGTGAATATCATTACATTCATTCATAAAGTTGATCAACCCGTAACACGTTAATGATTTTTACCACCATTATTTTCTACTCTTAGGAAATTTTATGCATTTTTCATGTTTTTATTTCTCGTTACAGAATTAATGGGCATTTTTTGAAGAGCTTACGAATTTGGCATGAAAAAGGTACCCTTTCGAACAGAACGCCCAAATAATGTGTGTGTGATAATAATATTTCTTCCCTTATATAGAATTGCTTTCGTAAACCCCTATACTCCAAAACGACAATTTAAAATCCCTGCATTGCACCCCCATGACCAATAAAAAGTTTAAAAAAAGATTGAGTGCGTGTTATTTTAATCCTCCATTCATGATAAAATCCAGACAGCCCCAGTTTTCGGAAAGGAAACATTTGTATTTGGCGTTTAAAGGTTAATAGCTGCACATACATATATAATACAATACAGAAAGTAAACAATAACAAATCACATATATAAATGATCTTTATCAAAATTAATACGTCATTAACCTTTAGTGTGACAGGGTTGCCACCATCGCAACGCAACACTTGTGCCGGCGTTGGCATGGTGGCAAGGGCGTACAGTATTACGTAATAATATATATATTTTTTTATATTTTAAAACTTTTTCATTACATACCAAATATTTCATTGTTTGAATTGGAGCGCAATCCAGTACGTTTTACATTTATAGTTTACATTACTGTATATATTTAAAGGAGAACGTTAAACCGTTTTATTTTTATTTTGAAGAACATTAATTCAACCGTTCGAAAATTAAATAAAACCATTGAAAAAATTCTTCATTGCTTTGTTAAACTTTTTTTAGTAACATGAGTGAGAAAAAAAAATTCTGAATATACGTAGCTTTGTTAAAATTAATTTCTATATGATTTTGACATTTTAAGGTAGGGTATAAGTTTAAAAATAGATATCTATTACAGATTTTTTTTTCATACTTCTCACCACTAGGAAATCTTATGCTGAGGCGAACTAGGTGGTGAATAAGGGTGTTTCAGCGACTTCTATATTTAAACTTCAAGGTTTGGGTAGGGTATTTCCAAAATTTCTGTGATGAAGTTTTGAGAATAAGAGTCAGTTCTTCTTATGTTAATTCCTTAAGCCAAGTCTTGCTGGACTTAATGCAATTTCTGATTGAATTACTTTGTCTAATACTAATTGGGAGTTTGTTGTATAATTTTACCGCTAAAAATTCAGAGCTTATTTTTCCAAAAGTAGTATACACTTAGGTAAATTCAGATTGTCTAGTTGCTTTGCTCTGGTATTATGATTATGAGGAGTCACAGCGCTCTTATATCATGGGAAAACCATTAATTCTATTAACGTACAGTTTTTATGTATCAACGCATTATTTGATAAAACATCGTTTTGTAAAACTGAAATGACTAATTACGAAATTACAATCGGCAAACGCACGGGGCACTTTTTATGCCGGGCACACGACGGAAATTGAAGCTTGCGGGAATCCGGCATCCCAAAGGTTAAACACTGGGCTGCAATAGCAGTACGTAGAAGAGAAATTTACCAACTTTATGACTTTATTTTGTAACTTAATTTTATAACTTTACCATGCTAAACAACTTCACTAAATAAAATGAATATCTCTTCACCTAGATTGTATACTTATGACCAACCCTAACATTACAGGAAAAAAATCCCCTTTGGAGTTGCATTGTGTTTTATTAACATAATTTTAATTTTCTATGAATGTGAAATTTTATACTATACATTTGCACCGAGTTCAGCATCCCCCTGGTAAAAGGCCACTATTCAGAATCAAAACGTTGCCGCATTGCTTGAAATGGTACTAGCTGTTAATTATTCATTTTTCTTGTGTTTAATTCGTAGAACTCTATTGAATTTTATAAAAATTTATGTAAATTAAATTTTATAATGTTATTTTTAAGTTGTTCAAGTATTAATCATAATCGTCGCAATGTGGAGCAACCGTAGTTTGAAAATGGCCTTGAACTTTGAAATAGCTGTCACAATAATAAAAACTAAAAATACTCGCAGAACTTAATAATAAAATTATTAAATTTGATTTACATTCAATTTCTTAGGAACTATCCGTGTTTTCTTACCCGATCGGAATGGTCAGATAGTTCTCAAGCTTCTGTTTTACATCTCTTCCACTGTATTCTTATTACAACTCACATTTTACATCTGGGATGACATAACCCCATTGTCTCCCGGCAGATGCAATAATCACATAAACAAATAAAAATTAGTATCATCCTGGAGAAAGACAACATGTCACAATTGAAACACTGTATTAACCATCAAGCGGTCGGGGGGTATTTTATAACAAAAACTGTCTCGCGTAGCCTAATCGACCAATGAAAAATTACAGCTCATGTAATGTAAATCACTTTTACGTTTTACTCAAATCGTGTTGTATTTTTAATGTTTTTTAACAAAAGTTTGTACCAAGTGATATGGGGCTTTCCCCAACCTAGGGCGGCGATGTAATAGTATAGAGACAGGTTAAACCAACTCGAGGCCAGACGCGAGGGTTGATCTCAGGGTTCCACCAGGTTAGCTCAGTTGGTAAGGACATCACAGCTCTTGCCTCAAAGTCGCAGATCGGCGCAGCCTCAAATCGGACTCAATGGAAAGGGTACTTAACTACCAATGAAAAGATGCGTGCCTTCTAGACAGGGTTTATTTTACCGGTAAAATATTTACAGGTAATACATACGGGGTTCAAAAGAAGGGGCAGTACCTAACCTAATATGAGTCTCGATAATCTTTCTCTTTGGTGAATCTCAAATCGGGCATGTTATTCAAAGGGCACAGTTACTACAGCACAGAAAGGAGGGTTGAACATACTGCTTAAATGAGTTGGTCAGCGACTGGTGTCACATTCCTTCAGCGTAAAAAGTGTGATGTCAAGGGGCTATGGATCTCACACGTTCAATATCGGGCAGGACACAGCGAGTTAATGCACTGGTCACTGGCTTTAATATTTAGGCTTATGGAAAAGACAATGAGTTTACAATGTACTGATGCAATGGCGGCAAGATGACGCCATAAACTAGGCAGAGTGCCGTGCGCCTGAAGGGCAAGCCGTATCCACCTCACTGCCGGAATCTGAGTGAGTGTAAGATGGCGTATCGTTTTCGCACTTACGGGCCCTCGTGCATCAACTCACGTAGGCCTTTTATAAGCGAAGTGGTACCGTTGTGTCGAATGCCAGGATCACTCCTAGCATTTGTTCGAGAAAGTTCTAGGAACTTCCGTTTACGGCTAGATTCTTCTATTAAATTGTCGCTAATCTTGTCTCATAACACAAGTTATCAATCAAATTGTTAAAATAAAACTATTCATAATTTCAACCAAGATTAATTATAAACTAACTGAAAATAAAAGTGGTGAGATCGCGGCATCGTTGTGCAGGATGTGAAGCGGGTTTTTGATTACCACTATTTTTTAGAATGACACTCGATGTCTATCTTGTAATGGATGTGCCATTTTCAACACTCTTGCAAGCTGGGCGCATGCAGCTGGTTAGGCGATTTTCTCTCGTCTGAACTATGAATTCTACATAGCGTTGCCATCTTGGAATCGACATTCTGCAAGGATGTATGTAAATCCCGTCAAAACTGACTTAGATTTTCTCTTCTCTGAAGCATGAATTCTACGCAGCGTTACGATCTTTGGAATCGACATTTCGGCTAGAATATATGTAAATCCCGTAAATCGGTAAAAACCGACCGGGTATAGATTTGGAGCGTTTTGGCGGCATTTGAAAAATTGAACCTTATTTATTATTTTATCCATTAAAACAAACTTTCGAAAAAAACGAAATATAGTATTATTTAGGTTTGAATGTCATTATTCATCTTTATTCCAGGAATTAACTTGTTCCTTTCGTCAATAAATAATTTTATTCAATTTCGCCAGAAAATCTGTTAACTTGTAAATCCCGTTTGATACTAACTCACCTGTTTCGCAGGCACTCCAATCCGCTAGAAATTAAGGGGAAATCCGTCACGATAGCAACACTGATTCATTCTACACACGATGCGGGAGTATGTGTTATATGGATTAACGGTGTATTCATTGTTTCGTTACATCTCTAGCTCAGGTTGCCTAACAGAGCAGATAACAATTATGCAAAATAAGCCAGTAACAGGCGGAAACGGATGTGCACGGTTGTTTCGATGCCGCGCGACCGCTTGAAGGTTAAATGGTTTTATCTATACTCTTCTCTTCCTCAGCTTTTTCTCTTCTGTACTTTTCCAGCTTCACAGCATTCCCCAAATTAGAAATGCCATAATTTTTCATCTCATAGCTTTGGGTATCTAGTTAGAAATCTTACGCGGTAATAAAAATAATAACAATAATTACAAAAGCTTTAACCAACTTTGTTTAAATCGAAAGCTTAATTTCGTATCTCAATGTTCCAGGCCACGAGCTTTACATTTCGGAAGATTCAATTTAAATCTCCACTATTTTCCGCAATGTTAATCCGCTCGTTTGCTCTGCTTACTTATCTTACGATTATGAAGCTATTTCCCAAATGTAAACACAAAATTTTACACTAAGTTCTCGTTCATACATTAATATTTAATTGCCAAAGCAACATATTTCAAAGATCCAATAGTTTCAAGGAAATTGGAAAGTTTCAGTAATGCCTAAACAAACAAAACATATTGCCAGCACCCGAGGATTAGGCAAAATAAGATTTCGTGAGGAAAATGTTTCAACGTTTCACTTTCACAAGGGATTAAAATTATATTTAAAACCTTTGAGAAGGGTTACATTTTGTTTACCGGATCATAAACGTTATGTGTGACATTTTATCAAATATCACAAAAACACATTGTTGATATATTACCATTCAGAGTCTTAACGCGAAGCATCTATTTGGAGAAATATAAACCCCTTTTTCATTGTTTCCATCAGTTGGCTATTCTGAATTCGTAACAAAATTTCCGTTAAAATACTCAGTTTATGTTTCCTTTTTGTTGTACCTATTCGGAGAATTTGATATTCTACTTGAATGCAAGACCTACATTATTTAAGTGTTATCTGGCACATGTTTATACCATAGAAAAATCGTTATAAATTAGTGTTTAATATAAGTTTTACATGTATTTTCTATATCGGTTAATAATTATACTTAATATTTAACATAATACTAGGCTGAGTGGTTCAAAGTACCAGCTTCCATCCAGGTGTCAGGGATTCGATCCTTTGCTAGCTAAATCCCCTATTATTGCCAGGGCCGCATTTGGGTAGCAAGCCGCACAGGATTAAAAAAAATTGCCACCCCCTCGCTAATGGCCTTAAAAAATATTTTAAAGTGCAAAATGTTATTAAATCAATTTAAAGCGGGTCAATAACCCTTACTGCGCACGGCGCACCGACTTCGCAAAAAAGTCATCTTTAGCCTCATCGTACTGTATTCCACAGTTCGGAAAGTACGTTAAGCCCATCGCTTAACAAAGATATCCTTTCACTCTCATCACTGTGGAAAAATATCGCTTCGAGCAGTTCGAGGCTGGAAGGCACAGTAAGATCCGCAACGTTACACAAACGTTTTATGTCCATAAAACCATTTGTCATAAGCATTTTGTATAGTTTGATACCGACACATTTCCGATAGAGATTGAGCTTTGGTCAAATAGGCACCAAGATAGAGGCACTCGTTCCCAACTGAATTTTTTAAGTCGTCAGGACAGAAGGTTCATAGACTATCACACTTATTGACAAAGAGGTTCGGTTCTAAAGTATGCAACTTAATATTACTATTTTTGTTTTTTTTTTTGATAGATAGTTTATTAACATTTTTTATATTGTGAACATTATATATTTGACATTAATAAATTTCACAAATAATGTTATATTGATGGAATAAATTAATAAAGTTGTTCCCTATTACTAGGCTAGCTTGACTAATATATATAATTTTCAAAATATCTGAAAAAAACCCTTGACTCTGTGCAGAAACGGGCGGTCCGTTTGATAGATTCGCCTATCTTAACAAATGGGTTGCAATCTTTGGAGCACAGACGTCGGGTGGGAATGCTGTCCTTGTTCTACCGGTATTTTAATGGAAGATGCTCCGAGGAACTAGCGTCATTGATCCCTTCGGCACCGGTGCATAGTCGGGAAACACGCCAAACGCGCGCCCAACATTTGCACACGGTTGACATTTGTCACATGAGAACGGGTCGCTTCTACGACTCGTTCTTGTGTTCAACAGCTCGGCTGTGGAATTATCTGCCGGCCTCTGTGTTTCCTCCATCCTACAACATGGGTCTCTTCAAGACCCAAGTTCACTCCTTCCTATCCTCTAAAAGACCCTCCACACAGCATCCCCAAAGATGATATAGGCCTTGAGGGAAATTATTTCCTCCTTGGTCTCCTGTGTGGGTTTTTTATATATGAATACCGCACAAGAGTCCCAAACTGCTCCCAACCGTCTGGAGCCAGTGAGACTATGGCATTTCCAATTGGGGAATGTTGTGAGGCTGAAGGTATTGGGGAGGGGAAGGAGAAGGGGGAGAGGAAGGTGGGGAAGGGTAAATACCTGGCTATTCAGATCTGGTCACCAAACACGGCTAAAAGCCATTTCAAGCAACGTTTCAATTCTGAATGGTGGTCTTTCACCAGGGCGATACTGAAAGTATCTTCCACTCTGGAACGTGCGCAAATATACTATATATTTATTATTTTTAAATGAATTAATTGTGATACAACACAAATTAATTAAATAAAAATTACTTGCGCACGCCGGGATTTGAACCCGCGACCTTCGGATTCGTAGTCGAGAGCCTTACCCCTCGACCATGGAGGCCGTCAAAGTTACTGTAAGAAAAAAAAAAAAGCTTGAGCCGTGTTATAGCAAGTAGTCCATTTCGTTTGGCGGTAATATGAAATAAAATCGTCTGTTTTGTGAGCTTAATAACATATGTGTGGTACACCTTATATTACATAATATTATTGTAGAAAAAAATTACGGTAGCTGTACTAAAAATAAAATAAAAATATTTAAATAGTAAAATCAAAAATAAACACACTCATTACAGTCCAATCTGTAACAAAAAAAAATTGCATTATATTTTATTTAACATTTTTAAGTTTTTGTAAAAAGTGGAAACTTTTTAGAATTCTTTTAAAAGTCTTTAGTCTTTAGAATTTTGGCGAAATGCCGCCCCTAAAAACTGCCGCTCAAGGCAGCTACCTAGGTTGCCTAGACCTAAATACGGCATTGAACACGAGCAACATTTTCAGTAGTAGGAAGAATTTAGATGTTGTCGGGTATATTAGTAAATCACAATAGAAAAACATGTAGAAAAAAAAATTCCCACGTGGACTTTAACCCGAATCTACCGCTTGCCGGGAGGTTGTGTTTACAACACATCACGCCACCTCTTGTCCAAACTCAAAAAATCCAATTATGGTGTTATATTATACTTATTTATATTATCGTAGAAAGCAATCACTTTTTGGTTTAACATATTCAATTAAATAACACAACAACGTTATTTAAAACCACGCAATTCATTAAAAATTTTATGACCGACCAGTTTCGCTTCCTCCTTAATCACCCTCTCAATTGACGTTTTGTCTCTTTTGGTATAATATGACAAATCATAAAGTGTATTGTACGTCATATTTCACACTATGGTTACAAGAACAATAAATCAAATAATATTCTCTAAATAGACACCTAGTCCATGGTAATGAGTACTGCGATATAGTATATTACTTAAGCATGTATTTGAAACATACTATACTAAATTAGTGAAGAACTTAAAATTATTTATTTATCAATCTCTATTTATTTACACACATTTTTTTTATAATACAAGCAATTATTATATAGAATGATATGTATGTACTGTAAATTATTAATATATATTAGCACGTCGTTAACACCTCACTAAGAGAACCTGTATCTAATGTAAAAAATACCTGGGCCTATATTTTGATAAACACTTGTCCTTTTAACACCACATACAAAATCTAAAAGAATAAATCATCCCACTAATTGGTGTATTTGGTAGAATATTTCATCTTTTACCATCACACGTTAGTGGGTCCTATACTTTAGTTCAATCCAATTTCACCTAAATTACCTAATAGAAATATGGGGAAACATACACATTACACACTAATAGAAATACGGGGAAACATACACATTACACACTAATAGAAATACGGGGAAACATACACATTACACACTAATAGAAATATGGGGAAACATACACATTACACACTAATAGAAATATGGGGAAACATACACATTACACACTAATAGAAATATAGGGAAACATACACATTACACACTCGAATGAAATACAAATAATACAGAACAAAGTATTAAAGAAACTCTTCAATTATAACCTAGACACCCCCACAAAAATGCTATACCAAGAAATAAACTTGCTGAAATCAGAGAACTGTATGAATATAATATATGCCTATTAATCTACAACATACAAAATGGACTTATACACACGAACACAGCATTTATAAAAACATTGCAACTACACGAACACTACACAAGACAACATAATAAATTGTACACAAATACAGTAAAGACTGAAAGTGGTAAAAGAAACATAGTCCATTATGGTGTGTGTATATATATATATATATACCATCTCCTTCCCGAATAAGAACATTTTAAAATAAAAATGTTCAATCTCAAAACAAGAGTGCACAATAATAATGTGTAATGGGAATAATATGTAAGGTATGTAAATAATATAATGTAATATTAAGTAATATGATATATAATATAAGTATTAAAATTGGTTAAGAATAAAATGTATGTATGTATGTAGTTAAGCAATATAGTATTATGTAGTTGAGTAATATAGTATTATGTAGTTAAGTAATATAGTATTATGTAGTTAAGTAATATAGTATTATGTAGTTAAGTAATATAGTATTATGTAGTTAAGTAATATAGTATTTTGCAGTTAAGTAATATAGTATTATGTAGTTAAGTAATATAGTATTATGTAGTTAGGTTAAGAAAGTGAAATAATTATGTAGTTCAGTTAAGAAAGTGAAATAATTAAAAATTAAAAAAAAAATTTATGTACTTTCATTTGTCTTGTATTGTTATTTTCGTGCTCTTGGTATCATTATATTTGTAGATGGTTATTGACAGTTAATAAAAAAATAAATAAAGTGTGTTGATAATTTAAAAAAATGTTACATCTACCTACAACTTCTGACAGTTAAATTACTCAGATATTACAAATTAAACTACCAACTCCTTTTAAAATGTGCCCATAATCACGAGAAACCACCCCCTAAAATCCAGTTTTCTTCTATTTGCTTTTTAGTGGAGGGACTTCGCCTCTAGTTTGGGACACTTGGCTTAGAACCGGAATTATGGGCTTCTCTGATTTCCCGACTATCCGATTTGGATTAAATCCGATTCCCTCAGAAGCGGTAGATAAAGACACTAATGTTATTGTTGTTTAAACTGCCATTACTGCTGTATTGTTTTTGAGTCTGAGATGGTATTTGATTCGAGGTTAGGGGTCCAAGCCAGCGCTACGTGCATTGAATGAATAATCCCAGGCTCTTAGGATAATCCAGTCAAATTGGGGTTGATTTGAAAATGAGAAGGGTCTTTTTTATTGGGAGTTGAAATGGACATCTTAATCAATTTTGAGTTTTTTTATGACTTTTATTGAGTTATCATGCTACTAACAAGAAGAAAAGTGTTCAGTTAAAATTGGAAACTGGATCAAAGAGATTTTTTATTAATTATCGGGAAACTTCGAAAGAATTGGAAATTAATTTTTGTTTAAATCGATAAAACTTTTATGTCACATGAAATTTTTATATTGTTTTTTACTCGTATATACATGGAGCTAGAATCACTTTTTTTTATCTCTGAACCCAGTCGTGGTGTTAGTAAATGTTTTTCTGTGTTTCATTTTCTTGATTTTTGTTCACATACACAGGTAATATACATATATAGCAGGGAATGGGGGTGGGGCGGGCATGACCGGGATGCATGCTATCTCAGTAAATCGCAACGACACGTTGTGATAGATTTTATAATAAGAATCTATCATGGTTTGGAATCTGACAAAGCTTCATCGCTCTGATTGTGTTTGTTAAGATTTTACAAACATTTAAGCAAAATTCGCCCTTTCCTAAAACGTGACATCAGTTTCGAGTGATTAAACACTTAAGGGAGGTGATTGTTATTATTTATGTGTATCTGTGCTAAATGGTACTCATTTTATTCGTATTATTGACATCTTATTCCGCAATTCTTACCGACAAATACATAGAGCCGACTCGATCTGTAAAATTTGGCATTTAGGGCATAAACGGGTACGTTGTTTGGGGCATGACCGGGTATATCTTTTAGCCATGTCCGGGTGCCCGGTTATGCCACTGATTATAAGAACTTTTTTTTTTCTTAAAATGATGTAAAATAACTTCGTGTGTCATATTTATTAAATTAATGATAATTATTTTATTTAAAACCACTGTATTTAATATGTAAATATCTACATGTTTCAGGAGCAAAGCTACCCTCCCCGGGATAAATAATTTACCTACTAAAAATAATGACAAGTATAGACAATAAATAAAAAATAGAACAAATTAAAAACACAAAGAAATTAAAAATAAGTGATGGAAGTAGGTAAGTAATTAATTAAATATGTGAAAGTAATTGAAAAATAAAAAAAATTATTATAAAATATTAAATAAAAAACAATTATACATTATTGAATAAAAAAATAATAAAAATATATTAAATGATTTTTTTAATGTTTTATTATTTTTATAAAGAAAATGGCAAGGGATAAAAAATTAAGTTAAAATATGTATTACTCTAAAAATTTATATTAAAAAACTATTATTATTAAAATTTATATTAATATTGTAAATATGGTAAATTAATTTAAGAGATAACTGTTTTTTTTAATATATTTGATTATTAATAATATTTAATTGAATACTAACACTTATTATTGGAGCTTCGCTCCGGAAACGTGAGGATATTTACATATACGTAGTGGTTTTGAACAAAATGATTATTACTAATTTAACATTATTTTATTATTAAAACTTATGATTTTTACCCGACTATGGTTCGAACGTATGTGCAGAAGTCCTAGAAGCATTTATGAGTTATGTGAAACATTCCAAGGAAAAAACAGTGTTTCTGCTACTCGACGGTCACACAATCGTACAACTATAGAAAAGGGTATAATTTTATTGTGTTTTCCCCCAAATTACACCCACAAACTTCGGCTTTTAGTTTTGCAAGTTTTTCAGTTCTAATCACGTTTTACAGTCATGAAGTAAGAACTTTGCTAACCCATGTCGCATAATATCGTCAAATGGCTAAAATATTTAAGGTTGCAGATTTTTTACCTACAGACAGTACAAATCGTTCATTGGATATATAAAACAGTCCACCTCTAAATGAATTTCTGGAACAAAATCAAAGCGATGATCAACCCGTAACTCAAGACACGACTTTCGAGATTTCCGCATATAGAGGTTCTTTTGCACTCAACCCATTGAACCGCGACATATCTAATTCGAAAATTCCACTTGATACAGAGCACTGAGCCGCTGCCGTCAACTTCAAAAGACTCATCGTTTAAATTTTCTCCTGAATCAGTTATGTATATTCCAACAACCATTAGGAATCAAGCTATAAGGAAACGTTATGGTTTTAGAAATAAACTGCTGCAGCTCTGAGTAATATGAAAGGCAAGAAGAAGGTGAAAAAGGAGGAATTCTACCAAAGCAAATGAAGAATACTAATCCAAACATTAAAAAAGTTAAGAAATTGATGATAATGTTGAGCCTAATCAATCTCCTTTGCCCCGTGTCCTACCCGGTGATGCCTCGACCTAAGGGGCATAAACGCATTTCTGTAGGGTTTACAAATTTCAAAAAATAATGTCCTACAATAATTTACGTTTTTTTTTAAACATGAATACGGTTTTCTTTCCAATCACGACGTTATAGGATTTCTAGATTAAATACCCGATATTGCCCCTCTCTCCCCTACGTTTACACCGTATTGCAGAGTGGTAGAAACACTCAGTATTAATTAATACTCCTGTACTAATGTCCTGGTGAGAAACCACCATTCGGAATCGAAACGTTGCTCGGTATTTAGTCGTATTTAGTAAGCAAGTCTGATAGCCAAGTACTCCCCGATCTTTAACAAAAGTTAATTTAATTTGGTTATTCATGTAAATTAAATAAATAATAAGGCCATGAAATGTTTTGGATTTATTTTGAGGATAGTGAAAGATTTTAAATTAATGAATTCCTTTAAATTACTATTTACTGGCTTTGTGAGAAGCAATCTAGTGTATAATTCGACAATCTGGACTCCATTTTATAAAATTCACTAACTAAAAAATTAAGAGAATGCAGCAGAAGTTTATTAATTATATATTATTTATTTATTGTGTCATATACGGCCTATATGGGCTTTTACATATTAAGTCAGTTAAAATACACAGATGCGAAACACATCAAATTAGGAATATAGATAAAATAACGAACAAATACAGGAATAACATAGTGTAAGTACCATTTCAACTCATTAGCTACAGAGGCGAATATAGAAAACATTTTTAAATTTTTTATATGAATACCGCACAAGAGTCCCAACTGCTCCCAACCGGCTTTCAGATCTGGTCACCAAACACGTCTAAAAGCCATTTCAAGCAACGTTTCAATTCTGAATGGTGGTCTTTCAACAGGGCGATACTGGGAGTATCTTCCACTCTGAACGTGCGCAAATACACTATATATATATATTTTTAAATTAATTAATTGTGAAACAACACAAATTAATTAAATAATATTTACTTGCGCACGCCCGGATTTGAACCGGCGACTTTTGGATTCGTAGTCGAGAGCCTTACCCCTAGACCATGGAGGCCGTCAATACCTCACATTCACTGATGCTTATACTCTACACACATATATTAATAATAATTTAAAATGATAAACTAGTGTTTTTATAAGACAAGATTTTTTATGCATAGCACAAATATGGCAACAAATTATTATAAGCAATAATTATTAACCTGAAAAAACATACAAATTGAATAATCATGCTGCCATTGCTTATTACATTTTTTCTTTTTTCTTACTGGAAACAACCATCTTTATTTTTCCCACAAAATAATAATTATTGCTTATAATAATTTGTTACCATATTTGTGCTATGCATAAAAAATCTTGTCTTATAAAAACATTAGTTTATCATTTAAAATAATAATATCTGGCAAGTAAAAAATATTCTTACAAATAAAATGTAGATTCTATAGAATCTCGACTCCACCTAGTGAGAGAGTTAGCACTTACAATGCCTTTCCCACAAAAATAAAGATGGTTTTTTCCAGTAAGAAAAAATGTAATAAGCAATGATTGTAGTCTGAAGAACTAGTACATATTGACTAATTTGGCGGGTAATGAATAACCTGCCCTAGGTCAGTGGTAGAGCACTTGTCCGGGAAACAAAAGGTCGTGGGTTCGTGTCCCGTCGGCAGCATGTATTTTTCTCGGAAGATTATTTAATTGTATGATTTTTCAGGTTAATAATTATTGCTTATAATAATTTGTTACCATATTAATAATTTTTGAGGATATACGCAATAATCGTCTGTTTGTATTTGTATTCTGAGCAGTTGAACATATCTACTATGTCTGAAAATGTATTATCTTCTGCGTGGAGTCTAGGTAATAGAGAATTTTTCAATGACTCATTCCTGAAATTATTGTTACAATTGAATAAAATTTTAGATCGAGTACTTTTTTATATGAATATCGTACTAGAGTCTAAAGCATCTAAGTAATATTTGATCTAGCTGCTATAAAAGCTGGATCATTTTAAGATCATAAGAAATATATATCTCGCCACAAATTGTATTCTACGGCTTATCGGGGAAATAATGCCAGAGCATACAAATACCAGAATTGGCGCACTTGTATTTGTTTACTCTTGAAGAAATAAAAGAAAGGAAATTTTGGAACGTAACACCGTTAAAAGGCGAGAGTGCCAAATTAATTAAAAAAAATAAGAAAAACAAATTACAAAATCGTGTGATAATTGCAAGAAACCCGTTTGTGAAAAGTTCATTGGATATAATAAAAAGAAAACAAAGGTTTGTACTAAACGTGCACCTAAACCAACATATTACCGCATCTCTTGATAAAAAATTTCAACCAAAAATTACTTACTTTTACCTTCAACTGATCTCCCTGCCGTCAAAATGATGGTTGTCTTATACGGTTCCGTGATAATCATTCAAAACTCGTATGAATCGCCATAGTTTTAATAAGTGATATGAAGTCAATAAAACTACGAATTAAAAGATCTCAAGGTTTATCCGTGACCTTGCGCTCCAGTCAGCTACCTGTCAGTTTTATCGGTATCATATTTCGATTTCTAAGAACTGTCCTGGGTTCGAGTACCAATTGCTACCGTTAATTTTTTTATGTCTCATTTCGGTTTCATGTTTCATTTTGAGGGTTTTTAATATTATATTCAATGATAAAAACGTATGGATATATGTATTATTATTAATATTGTAACAAGTGATTAGAAATAGTCTCGACTGGGAGATGTCTGTCAACACGGTGCAGGTGGGACCACTTGAGGGCCCAGATGAGGGCTGCATCGATGCGCCTCTCCGCGAGTAGTCTGAACCTTAACCTCGTAAAGCTAGGATCGTACAACGCTATCGATTAAATATAAATCCGATTATTGCACCTAATGGTGTATCAAATGTAAATTACCTAAATGCGTAGTTAAACCCTGATATCATCACTCGTGTTTTTATTTAACGTGTACAATGTTTTTTTTTTACTTTTAATGACTCTATATCAATTTTTTATACCGATTTATATGTGTGTTGAATTATCCGATCACTGCGGTGTTTATAGGTCTGGAGCAGTGCCGGTGTTTCTAGTGTTAATAGACCTATTCAACCTAAACGATTTATCATCAAGGCGCACGGTGAGTGATTTACTATGTCTCTTCAAAATAGCGAATGGCAGATTGGACGCCCTGGATTTAACGAGCCTCATTACCTTGCACGTACGTAAAACACAGCAGACGGCTCTGTATAATGTTCCTACGTCTACAAACAATTATTTTTTCTAAAATTCTTCTATTTAAAAGCTGCATAGACTTGATAAAACGTATTGTTCAATTGATGTATACCGTTACATAGGTGTATTTTTTTTCAAAGAAAGGCAAATATTCCCTGGTTACGAATAACCTGACAATATTTTGAAATCTCCTACTACCATGACAGTAAACGGAAGATGTTGCTTGTGTCGTAAATGGAGGACTTACTTAGCCAGCCGAGGAATTGAACTCACGACGCCTGGGTGAGACCCAAACGCGATGCGAACTCAGCCACTGACCGGTCAACTTGTCAACGTGTTCAACTTATATCCAAACTAAAAATCAGTTTATTGAATGTTTTAATTGATTTGTTTTTTTCATATACACCTTTTTATTATGTTATGTTTTGTAAAACACCCAATCGGGCTTAATAAAGGTTTATAAAAAAAAACATATTTATAATATAATTAATATAATTTTTAATAATAATAACTATTTTTTATGCTTTTTAAAAAAAAAAAATTCAATTATTTTAACATTTTTAATGAATTTCTTACCTACTTTACATCACATATTTTTATTTTTTGTATGTGTTTTTAATTGGTTTTATTTTCTTATTACTTATCTATATTTTCCATTATTTTTAGTAGGTGAATTGTTTATCCTGAAGAGGGGAGGTTGGGCCCTGAAACATGTATATATTTACATATTAAATACAGTGGTTTTAAACAAAGTAATTATTATTAATTAAATTAACAAATAAATCACTTTAAAATCTTAATTTTTCCCGTCTCTTTCCTCAGTCTTCATTCAGCCCCAGAAAATTCCCCAAATAAAAGTGCAATACATCCACTGGCTCCGAGAAGATAAAAACACATAGTACTTTTTTGGCTCAAGTGCAATATTCTTATCAGGAACAAACGACAATGGTAGAAAACTCACCAAACTAGAAAAATGACCTAACTGAAAATAGTTAAATATAGTTTTAACTCAATCTCTAAGATCTATATGCTTTTCTGCCACTATTCGAATATGGTATTATCGGATGGGGCAGTGCTAATGATAATATTCTTATTTTATTCATTTGAATATAAAAAGCCGTCATGAAAATTATATTTAAAGTCCCCGTAAAAACTAGCACTGACGAAATCTTCAACAATCTTAACATCATAATAATAAAATAATTATACTATAAAACAATACTACTTTACATTCATAAATATGAAAAACACGAAATAACAACAATCACACATATTAGAAATCAGAGATCACTAGATCTCAGAGTCAAAAACACATCCAACAAAGGAACCACAAACAAAACACTTGAATGTAGTACGGAACTTGTGTGCTCATTTAACCAGCTGACTACAACAATCAATGGAAGATGGTAATAAAGCCGACTGCTCCAAGGAAGAAGGCAGTAACTCACTTTAGGTCATTTTCCATCAAAGTCATTTCAATGTTTAAAATCTTGTTCATAATCTAAGGAATCATAGGTGAGTGTTAATTTCACAACAAATGTGCTTTTTTAACCTATTTTTTTTTCCAAAAAGATTGAATTGTTCAATTGAGAACAGCGATAATTAATGTTATAGTATCAATACGCATCCCTCTTTATATCCCACATAATGTAGATAATTGAAGTCTCCGAACTCCAAGCGTCAAGCTATGAAAAAGCCAGAAGTTTTGTGTTCAAGGCCAAAGTTTCGTCGCTATTAGCAATTTGGGACTTGGGACCGGAGCTTTATTGCTGGCCTGTAATATGGGATCATTAATTCCGGCCAATTAACATCGCCCAAGAAAGAACATTTATTGTTACAAGAACTGGGCAACAGACCATTTTTTATCGCCGTTTTATAGGCGATCATTACGCAATGAAAATAGATCTCACGTTGATGGGAAAATGATGATCTTTTCAGTCTGACCGCTGTATTCTAATATGGTGCTATTTAAAAAAGTTTGTGTTATTTTCATGGGGTTTAATTATCCATAGAAAATCTGGCTACATTCAAATTGGCCATAAATATATCGCAAAAATTGTACATTTTTGAGGACATTGGAAGCCGATGAAATAATTATTTCTAAAGACCACATCAACTATATGTATGGCAGTGAGGCATGGAATTGGTAGAGGAATGATGAAAGTAAACTGGATGCCGTAGAAATGAGATCTCTGAGGCGAATGTGTGATAAAACCACGTATGATCGTGTGAAAAATATTGAGATACGTAAAGAATCCAAGGCTGATGTAAGCGTAATGAGTAAGATTAAGAAAGGTACGCTTAGATGGTTTGGGCATGTAGAACAAATGAACAAATAATGGAGTGTAAGAAGAATAAACGAAGCGAATGCGAATGGAAGAATACGCCGGGGACGCCCGAGGAAGACATGGCACGATCGAGTTGTTTGGCGGTCCGTCCTTTCTGCCTACATTTGAAAAACGGCGTGATGGTTAGTTAGTTAATCAGTATTAAACTGCAGCAAGTCAATCTGTATAATTTGTGACGATTGTAACTACTTTACAGGAAAAACTTTTTGAAATTTTTACACCAGATTTAAGGAGCACCTTCTTTGTTTAAAAAATAACTATTCTGAATTCGCTAACCATCTTTTGGAAACAAATCATTCTTTCGATGTTTTATAAGTATTTATAAATGTTACGTACAAATACCAGGGCTTTACAAGGAGATACATTATAAATTTTAGGATTAAAAAAAAAGTCTACATGAATTCGATATTATTAATAACCAAACCTTTTTTTACAAATAGTCACCTGCTAAATATATTTTCACATATATATCTAATTTGTTTCCCCTCCCTCTACTCCTCTCCCACCTCTTATTTTACAGTTTTCTTTATGTCCCGGAAACCACCCATTGGATTACGAACACCTCTGCCATAGGTCATTCCAAGTGGTTTGCTACGTTAGGTGACTTAGCAGGAGTGCCCGGGTTCATGGGGTGAGATTTTGTCTTGACGGCGGAAGCGTCTGCCCACCAACTGCGTGGCGGATTGGATCAAGAGAGTCCGTTTAAGGGAGATCCCTTGGTCTCTCCAGCCAGACTCTCGACCCATCGTCTAGCACCGCGGTAGGAGGGGTGGATTAATATGTATCCGTCACTACTGCAAACACTTTATTTTTACATTAGCTACATTTAGAATATTATTAAAATAAATTTTAATAATAATAACTTTTATTATTAAAATTTTTAATGTGTTGTCATTTTCTTGATTTTGCATATATTTATAACAATAATAATTTGTTTTTTTTTTAATTTCTAATAAAAATTATATATTTAATATTTCATAACAAATTTTTTTTCTTTCTTTGTAATTTGTATTTTTTAACATTTTTATTACTTGTTTATTATTCTTATCATTATTTTTTAGTATACTGTTTATCCTGATGAGGGAAGCTCTGCTTCTAAAATATATAAACATTTGTATACATTAAAAACAGTGGTGTCAACAAAGAACTTCTAATTATTTATATTATTAATGACGCGCCGCAAAACATTTGAACATCTATCGAAGAAATCATTCATCGAAAAGTCTCCATTCCATCGTTACTAATAATTTTCCCCTATTGAAGCAAAAAAATCAATACCCAAATCAGCACTATTATCAATGACAAACTAATTACCATAATTTTAAAATTAGCAAACTAAATATTCCATCATTATCTGCGGTGAGTTTAATTGAGTCAACTTGAGTAAGATTAATGACAAGTTGATCCAGTATTTACAAGCGAATAATTATTACGGATAGCTGCCTAAAGAAAAATGGGGGTAATTATTTTTGTCATTAGCCGCATTAAAACCACGGTTTTTGTTCAGGGTTGTTAATTTTACAAACAAAGTAATAAAACATTATTTTATCTCGGTATATTTTTAGATTGTTGATTTGTGGTGTTATTTTTTTACACTGCGGTAGGGGTTCATAAATTATATAAGAATATACAAACATTGCAATCTTTCAAAAAGACATTTCTTTTATCGTAACTTCAGAGTTGAAATCTGTTTGGATATCTGGACCAGTAAAACTTCTCGAACATGTTCGTAAATAAATAAATTACCGCACATTTTCTAAATGAAAAATATAGATTAATGCAATTATGTTTAGCTCGGATCGCCACTTTCATCGTGACCTGAAGGTGTGCACTTTGAAGCATCATCAATAAATTAATTATAAAATTGCTTTGTATTTACCACTTTATTAATATACACAGATATCAACATGTTTCAAAAGCGATGATTTCTTCATCAGGAATATATAGAATACTAAAAAATAATAATGTCAAGTATAGACAAATGATAAACGAACACAATATTGTAAGAATAGACAAATTATTAACATAAACAAAAATTGATTTAAGTAGATAAGTAATAATGCACTTATGTTTAGCTCGGATCGTCACTTTCATCGTGACCTGAAGGTGTGCACTTTGAAGTATCATCAATAAATTAATTAAAAATTTACTTTGTATTTACCACCTTATTATATATTGAGAAAGTGATGCTTCCTTCATCAGGAATATATAGAATTTTAAAAAACAATAATGTCAAGTATAGACAAATGATAAACATAGAATACAATAATGTAAGAATAGACAAATTATTAACATAAACAAAAATTGATTAAAGTAGGTAAGTAATTAATCAAAAATGTTAATAAAATTTTATCATAAAACATTTGATAACAAATTTATTTTAGAAATTAAATAAAATATAAAAATTTGCCAATCATCTAATTTCTAAAGATCACACTTTTAACAAGGACACAGGGGTTACAATTTTTCACCGTAACAATAAAAGCAAAAAATTGGATAACTTAGAAGCACTCGAAATTAGAAAATCCCTTAATAATAATGCTAGTATTTTAAATAACCAAATTAACTTATCTTTTAGTCCCATTCTGAATATTTTCCCAATAAATCGCTCTGTTCTTCCCGGAAATCCTACAATTACCCCTACCCATTTGCTTACCCCCCACTCCAACACCTAAAATGTATATGTCTTGTCAATATTTTATATCATAAGTTAGTTTTAATATTCTCCTGATGAAGGAAGGGTGCTTCCGAAACCGGTAGAGTTTTGATAAAATAAAAGTGGTCTACAACAAATTTATGTGTTTTTTATTGTAAAATATAAAATATTAATGTGAAAATTAATTCAAGAAAGAGCTATTTAAAAAAAAATAAATACTATTTTGTTCAATATTTTTATGTTTATAATTGGTTTATTTTTGCATTATTGTGTCGTATGTTTATCACTGGATATTATTTTTTTTGTTGTATTCCATATGTTCCTGATGAAGAAAGCATCGCTTTCGAAACATGTTGATATCTGTGTATGTTAAGAAAGTGGTGAATACTCGTACAAAGTATTTCTTTAATTATTTTATTAATAATGACGCCATAAAGTGAACTTTTGAAGAAATTGTATGAAATATTATTATTTTTTTTTTAATTGTATAATGGATGCGTTCTTCTTTAGCCCATCAAAGGAAGGGAGAAGTATATTTTTCTCCCATCTTAAATTACGCCCTTTTCTCCTATCTTTAATTAATCTTTCTCGTTTAGGGTAATAAATATTACGGTCACTGGCAGTAAACATACTTAAATGGTTTAAGAATGTGCATAATTGACTCGTTTATTGTGTCATAGAATCGACCAGTGAACTTTAATCAATAGTTTCCACCATACGATGAGACATAAAATTTCCTCAGTAAGAAAAAAACCTACCTACTAGAACAAGGCGCAACCCGCTACTATGAAGACAAACGCATTGCTGAGAAAAGAACTCAAGGAAAGCATATCTTTAAGACAGGTAGCGCGATCGGTTGGCACTTCATTGAAAAATTAGTTTAAAGTTGGACCGAATAATTTATACTACTCACTTTCACTCCAGGGTTAATTAAAGGAGAAAATTCCCTGTTATTTACGTACTGTTTTATTCATATTTTTAAAAAAGTTTTCAAGGGCGAAATCGAATAGTATGGCTAACCGAGTGTAAAAATATGTATATTTATTAAGTTATTATTAAATTTAAAAAAAAAAGCATTAACCACTCATCTCACTAGGACAGTCCTGTGTTGGGATGAGCAGCTTTACAATTTAATAATAATAATCAGTACAAAATAATAAAAATAGGTAAATAATAATAAGTACATAAAATTATGTTAATATTAATAAGTAAGTAATAAGAAGTAAGTAATAATAAGTAAGTAATAATAAGTAAGTAATAATAAGTAAATAGTAAAGTTATTCCATCAATATATAATATTATATACTGATAATGGATTCAAAGCATTTAATGTAACCGGGCATTTTCTTTGTCCGTCTCGTCCATCTATATTGTCTATCCAAGTATGTATTATTTTCTGTAAACGCTTTGCAGCTAATCGTCTCGTTAAAAATGTACGATCTAATACTTATTTCCTCACCGCATCCCCGTTATACGACAGAAAAATAAATACAAGCCTGCGATAAAAATACGAGTACAACATATTTTCCACTAAATCCCCAATTCGTTAGGTCCTTATAATATGCGTGTGCATCTATTATTTCACAAAGTACCGAAAGAGTATTATACTTCATATTCAAATTTCTTTAAAGATGTCACAGAATGTCATTAAAAAATAATATACGATAGTAATAAATTTCCGGAAAAGGGACAGATGTCTTTTATTTGTAAAACTTTTGTCATTACTCCATTTTCTGTAGGCTGCGCTGGTTTCTCGTGCTGTCTTGGATTATTTACACAAATTCGCTACAGTAAAAATTGCATTTCACTGCATTGAATCTGTTCACATCCTTCCTTTTGTCTCCCAACGTACTAATGCAGTTTCTCAGATACTATTTGGTTTTAAATGTGTTAACAGGTACCAAGGTCCGACCCTTAAAATGGTTAGTTGTTGCAATTTGAATTTACGAGACTTCATATTGGTTACAAAAACATCGGTTACGATAGGAACATTATTTTAACTTAAAACGAGCAATTTTATTTCTTATCGCCACTATTTGTGCATGCTTTTAATCAATGCTAATAAATCTGTTGGTTTTTTGTCATATAGAACAAGCTTCGTAAGATAAATGGTTTGAATGCATTTATCACATCACCAGAAAATTCGGTAAAACTAGTAAGAACTTGTTCATTATTTTTTCATGGTTTTAATTTTATTTATTTATATTGGGTTTTCACAGATGTCCACACTTACGTGAGAATAATCCAGTTATAACACCCCAGTTATTACACATATGTTACATAAAATTATAAATAATCACACAAAGATACACATATAACGAAAAATTACAAATTAAAAAATAAGTTTTATTTTTTACTATACTTCTTTTTTCAATTTACAACAAAAGAAAAAAAAATAGAACACCGCGCAAGAGTCCCAACTCTTTATATAAAATGGAACAATGGCACCCCCAATTAGGGTATATTGTGACGCTGAAGGGAGTAGGATTGGGAAGTAACAGGTTATTCAGATCTGGTCACCTAACACTGCTAAAGCCATTGCAAGCAACGAACAATGTTAAAATTCTGAATAGTGGTCTTTCAAAATGACTATACTAAGGGAGGGTTGTTTCGGGGAATTTTAATGTGTCGTCAAAATTTTAGAGTTAATATTCAAGTTCTGTGAAGATTATATTCAAGATTTGTTATTATTACTTTAAGGGCCTGTTGTTTCACAGTACGTGATAATAAAATAACTTGAATATTAACTTTCAAATGTTGATGAATTCTTCAAGTTTCTTGAAACAACCCGCACTTACAGTGTATCAATCTGGATTATCGATGGTGTTACGTTTGCAACAACATAATGTGATTTCTTGAATGAGAAAACTGCATATTTGTAAATCTTCCTGGATATTTCCCAGTGATATTCATATCAATAGACGCTTAACTACTGGTCCCTTATCACGAACGAAAGCCGTGTGCGCAAATACAAAGTTTACGGAACACTGACAAACAAGCAATTAAATTAATCGTGAATAATGGAGTTCCGGGGAAGAAGCATAAAGGTTGCCACAAATCACTTCCACCTAATGCACTGACATCGATACAATAATTACGCGCGCTCGGCGATTCGGAATGCTTGATACTGGTGCCATCCCTGCCAGCTGCCAGTGAGAGACTATTTCTCCCAACAACTTTTTATCGTTTTGCTAATCAGTTATCAAACAATAGAAAATTGTACCTGTTAGCAATTTGTCTTAAATTGTGTTTTAATAACAACACAAATCAATGTTCTATAAAAAACGTTTTTTTCTAACCTTTTTTTTCATTGATTTGTAATAGTCTGAAAACTTAATGGTGACAATTTCACTGAATGAACCAGAAACATCTTTATAACATAAAGAGAATCCACAGCTTTTGTGTTTCATTTTAAAATAAAAACTAATGCAATAAACAGGTGTTAGAATATCATACTTACTAAAAAATATAAAAATTAACAATTAATAATTAAAATTTATTAATTAAAAACATCCCAAATACTATTCAACCAGCTTTTTATAGTAATATTAAATTTAAAAAAAATATATATATATTTTAAATAACAAGGATAACGATAATATTTTAAATAATTCGGGGGTATACAAATTAATTTGTAACGATTGCCAATTTTCAGGAAAGACTTCAAGAAATTTTAATATTAGAGTTAAGGAGCACCTAAGGTGTTTAAATAATAATAATAATTCTGAATTTGGGAACCATATTTTGGAAACCAACCATTCCTTTGATATAAATAAAGGTTCAAAAATTTTACATACAAATACAACCGATTTACAAATTAGACATTTTTGAAATTAGAAAATATTGACAATTCTTGAATTTGAGATATGATATCGACGAAGATGACACAAATTGAACTGGTTTCCTTAGCTAAGTTGGTTAAGCGGTTGCCCCGGATAGGCAGAGGTCCTGGGTTCGAGTCCCAGATGCGACTTAAATCTTTTTATTTCCTGTCGTTTTTTTTCCGTTTTCATGTGTCATTTAGGTTATGTTAATATTATTTTCTACAATGATTAAATATTAAAATGATTTTCTTAAATCTCAATAAAAACAATTAATAATTAAAAATTGAAATTAACTAGGATTCAGTTATATTGTTTAATGCTTTGTATAAGCTCAAGTCTCTTACATTAAGCCAATTAGTTAGACTTTTAGTATCTTAATTATGTATTTTTGTTTCTGAAATACATTGAAATATTATGTTTCTTTCCATATTGACTCCACTGCCTAGCGCTTTATTCGTAATATTATGTTTAGTAAACATCGTAGCGTTCCTTAATGTCGATTCTAGTAAAGTTTTAAGAAAGGATAACCAGTCCGTAAAAACTAAAAAACAAATAACACAAACCGATCATCTGCTAGAATTCGCCACGTCCCAACACTACGGTGGTTTTTTTTTTCAAATCTACTCGCCGCGCTGCAGCCGTGGCAGAAAATTCAACCAAGTAAGACTTTCCAAAACTTTGGCTATTTTGAAAGTTTTTTATCTCCTGCAGAAGATTCTTTTTTGAGATCTTTTGGACCATCACGTTCCAGACCTGGACAAAGCTAAACTGAACCAAAGGACACGTACCCTTAATAAAAAGAGACAAGGGTTAGAGGGTGGCACACACCTCGTCAGAGGTCGGCGATCTTTAAAAATGTAATTAGTCATTAAATATGAACTCGTTTTCTTTGCAGGTGTCAACATAATACCACTGTCAAAGAAGAGAAACCCTATAGTATCCCAGTATTCGAGTATCGCCTTGGAGATTTTTTACTGTATCTTTGATAATATTGCGTTGCGTAAAATGTCTTCAGCTCGCTGATGTCAGAATTAATAGACTTGCTCTAAGTACCATTTCAACGGCTGGAGACAAAAGTGAGGTGACATCCATTTTGGCATCAGCCTAGTACACCACCATCTACGCGCGTTTCGACTGCAGTAAACAAATTACAAAACATTTATAAAAAGGGTCAAACTAAATACTCCGACAAAATATTCAGTTTTATTTGTTAACCTATTTACCATTTTACCAAAATTGAAGTGACGCCTAGTTCTTATTTGGTTTCTTCCCCTTGCGTGTTAGAGCATCTCTATATAATATTTCTATAACTATAA
Organism: Halesus radiatus; assembly: GCA_022606495.2. Lineage (NCBI taxonomy): Eukaryota > Metazoa > Arthropoda > Insecta > Trichoptera > Limnephilidae > Halesus > Halesus radiatus. The sequence goes on from JAHDVE020004880.1 coordinate 48,109, forward strand.
ATTACAATCACTTAACGAAAGAAATAATATTATTAAAACTATCAGATAGAGATTTGTTTCTGATTTAACATTTATTTTCAAAATTGTTAATGATTTTATAGACAGCCCTGATATAGTCAGTTTAATTACATTTAATATTCCAACAAGAGCTACCCGATCTAAAATTTTATTTAACTGTAACAATAATCTCAGAACTGAGTCATTCAAATATTCATTGGTACCTCGACTTCACACAATATGTAATACATATTCATATATAGTAGACATTTTCAACTGCTCTGAATACAAGTACAAACAACGGATTATTGCATACATCCTGTATAATTATTAATATATGTGTCTAGAGTATAAGTAACAGTGAATGTAAGGTATGTTTTGATTTTTCGCCTCTGAACTTATTACTTAGAATGGTAGATAATGGTAGATGTTCTCCTGTATTTGTTCGATATATTATCTTTGAACCTATTGTGGTGTGCTTTGCACCTGTCTTACTAATAACTACCTTTATATGTAAAAGCCCATATAGGGCGTATATTATTAACTAAATAAATATTTGCTATGTGCTTTAGCTGCATTTAGCCTTAGGTTTGAAACCTTTTCTTTCTTCTAGGTTTTATTTATAGGAAAGTCAGTAATTGTAAACTAGGTCGCTTAGATTTTGTATACCCTATCGCAGATTTTATTTTTTATTTTTTAAGAATTTTTAATTTACTTGAGCACCTTGGGGTGGAATATTACCAAATTTCGTCATAATTTTTTTTTATGTTATTTGACAACTGAGTCCTTTAGTTAGAACAACCACACTTTCCAAAAACACAACTCCTTTCATGCATTTCCTTCAGACTCGCAACGTTCCCCAAATTTGGATACGTTTTTCTGTTTTATATTGTTTAATTTTATTTGACAGCATCATTGTTTTTCAATAAAATAAAAATTACGGGATGTTTAGGATTATACTAACCTTAACTGAAATAAATTGAATTATTACAATTATTGTTGTGATGACCAACCAGCTGCGCCAATTTTCTCATCCAGACAAAACAATTTGTCTTTTATTAAGACTGTGTGTTCACAATCAGAACGACGAGAATTAGAATACTCAATAAGCCGTTATTCTCCTTTAGTTATTCTTAAAATCTGCCGGTTTACCGGGCAGGTGTGCTGTAGAAAATCTCAGTGACATCCATCGGCACTCCCTGAAATTACTATTAAAGCTACTTAGTAAAGCCATCTGTGCTTTATAGCCCGAACTATCACATGAATCGTATTGCCGATTAGCCTCGATCACGCCTGACCCATTTTCAAAATGACATTAAAATGCAGACTGCAGAATTCCTTGAAAAAACAGTTTTTTTTTTCTGATACCATTTGATCGTGGAGTTAAAAATTACTTTTCATCTTTGTTAGCAAACTTGTTTTTTTTTTAAATCTATTTATAACATTATTGTGTATTATATTATGCTTTAAATGGTCGTGTTAATAAATGAATATTGAGTCTAATTTATCAGCAGCTGCCAAATTGTGAGCACGCATACCACAGGTTGCTCTACCCTGCATTGGCGGCCACTTGGTTCAGGGATCGAGGGTAGCGTGAGAAAATAAGCAAGTACCAGACAACTTGATTGTTAAGGGTTGAAAGAAATTGATTTTATCTCACCCGAACGTAAAAGTGCCAATTAGGCTCGAAATTTCATTAAGTCCAGCACCATAAGTAAGGGATTGCGCTGTTGTTCGTAGTTACACGATTTTTTTAAACTAAATTTGCACGAGTTTTTATTGCCCAAAAAGAATGGTCTTTACTTGTCACCCGAAATATGAAATAATAGTTCAAACTTCGGAATGCTTCCGTGAAAACGTCTTAAATGAAAATTTTATCACCTTTTAACGAAAATATCAACGAGAAAAATGAACGACGGTGATTTTCATTTGACAGATTTTTATTAAAAACATGACTTGGTGCCAACCAAAATCTGACAAGAGCGCGATTCAAAGAACAAAATATTTCACGTTTCAAAGTATGTTTTTACTAGTACATTTTGCTAATGACGGTACATATAACTTGAATGAAAACTGAGAAATATTGTTTCTACAGAAACAAAAAAAGAACTATTGAAATATGGAATAAAAATAATTCTAAATAAGCATTTTATCAATATAATAAATAAAAATAACTTATTACATATATTGCCCTGATGGGGGAAGCTTTTCTTCTGAAACATGTAGGTATTTAAATATTAAAAACAGTCGTGTAACCAAAGTTCTTCTTCTTTCTATAAATAAAAATTAATGTTTCGCTAAAAATAGCACAAATTGTTTTTATTAGTGCCGGAAAGGTTTAGAGAGTAGTTTGAATGAAATCCAATATGTAAAACTGTTGCCATAACGTTTTAAAATTAGTATGAAACACATTTTTATTTATTTATTTTATTTATTTATTCACGCCTAGAAGGCTTTTACATATTGATACATTTATCACATAGTTTTACAAGGGAGTACAATAATGTACACATAAAATAATAAATAAAGTGTAAAAGAAGTATGTCGGTACAATATGTAGTTACAGCGTAATTATCGCAATGAATAATAATTTAACCTGTGGTTTCATTATAACGGCAGGTTGTACGAAAGAGTATAAGAAGTAGTTAAGTGCATAATATAATAACATAAGTGTAAAAGAAGTGAGAAGGTAGATAATTGTAAGTAGCTAGTTTCAGCGCAATAGGTGGGTAATAAAGGCAGTAGATTTATAATTACTATGACGTTGTAAAACATGAAGACTAACTAACTAACTAACTAACCATCACGCCGTTTCCCCGCAGGGGTAGGCAGAGAGGACGGACCGCCAAACAACTCGATCTTGGCATACACTTCTTGCTTCATCTACTTTCATACAACGTCTCATACATTCTCTTCTGTTATTCCGACTTTTGACATGGCCCGACTCAAGTATTTGATTCACTTGATCGTGCCACGTCTTCCTTGGACGTCCCCGGCTTCTTCTTCCATTCACATTCGCGTCATATATTTTCCTTACACTCCTTTCTTTATTCATTCGCTCTACATGCCCAAACCATCTAAGCGTCCCTTTCTTAATCTTGCTCACTACGCTTACATCAGCCTTGCATTATTTATGAATCTCAACATTTTTCACACGATCATACATGGTTTTCAACCCATTAGCTTCAGAGATCTCATTTCTACAGCATTCAGTCTACTTCCATCCTTCCTCCGACAGTTCCATGCCTCTCTTCCATACATCAGGGTTGGTATCAGCACTCCTTTGTGGACTGCTAGCTTCGCTACTTTGGACAACTGTTGTTTGCGCCAACCACGTTCAGTCCTCCGTTAATAGAGTTTCCTGCATTCGCCCTTCTTTCAATATCCCTATCAGTCTTTCCATCTCTCGTAAACATACTTCCCAAATACACAAACTCGTCTACCTGCTCCAAGTATTCATCATTCACAACTATATTGCACACTGTGTTCGTACTCTCTCTTTCAAACACCATGACTTTGGACTTATTTACATTCATCATTAGCTCATTCTTTATACGTACTTCGTTCATCCTAGATACGATGGACTGGTTCTAGTAGTTTTTAGGTGAAAATAATTTAACTTTAAAAAAATAATGTTTGAATAATTTATATGTAGGCATTTTGTGAAAAAATTACGTCAGGGGCGCTGACATACCTACTTACTTACATTCATCATTAGCTCATTCTTCATACATACTTCGTTCATCCTAGATACGAGGGACTGTAGATCTTCTATACTATTAGCAATCAGCACCGCATCATCAGCATACAACAGGCAACAAACTTGCAGACTACTCATTTTTGCGCCCAAGCCTACCTCTTTCAATTCTTGCATACAATTATCCATGTATAGATTGAATAACCACGGTGACATTACGCAGCCTTGCTTAACACCTTTTGTGATGTCAAACCACCCCGTAAAATCACTGTTTGCCCTAACACATGCAACGCTTCCCTCGTACAGAGATGCGATTGCCTGTATAAGATTTGTATTCACTCCATACTTGGACAACACCTTCCATAACTTTTTTCTGTCAACTCGGTCGTATGCTTTTTGTAGATCTACAAAAGCACACAAAAGTTTCTGGTTTTTTGCCAGAAACTTCTCTGTGAGCATACGCAACGAGAAAATCTGATCCATGCATCTCCTTCCATATAATATACATGTTTATAAAACAGCAAACCTTTATTATGGTATGCCTGCTTGGGTATTTTACAGAAACATAACATAATAAAATTAACAATAAAAAACGATGCACATGAAAAAAAAACTTAATAAATTTAATAAAAACATTCAAATAAACTGATTTTTAGCTTGGACACAGTGTTGTAACGGTAAACATCAATTGAACTAAACTCATTACCAAGTCTGTGCAATCTTTGAGTAGGAGATTTCTCGAAATAATTATTTGAAGACGCTGGATTGTTAGATGAACCCGTCATGTTATATTGAGGTTAGCCCATAGATATACAATTCTACTTACCACAGATTACATATTCAAAAGAAGATGGTTTGTTTGGATAGAATATTTCCAAAATGGACAACACAATTAGGTGCCTACTTACGAACTTTATTATCTAGATATATTTTGAAAAATAAATGTTTGGAATGAAATTAAATTTTCAAATTAATTTTAGTTCGTTTCTTTATTTAAAGATAGTAATAGTCTTCTCAAGGCACTACTTTCGCTGTCAAATCAATAATGGCACCCAAACGACAAACAAGAATTCACGACTTCTGAATTTATTCAAAAAAAAAAACTAGCAAGGCTGGGTACACATCAGCTAGTTAGGTATATTACTAATGATGCCTCAAAATAATTGCAAGTCTTTCTATGAAAGAATAATTTTGTTTAAACTACTGTTTTGTATTTTAATGCTTGTCTGGATTAGAAAAGATTCTTTTTATAAATTGATTTTCACAACACAATCATCGGTACTAATTTTTAAAATATCACATACTCACGCACAAGGAAATTATATTATTTAATATTATATCAATTTTAAACTATTTTCACTTGCACTAAGGTATCTACATATTTGGGAGAAAACATAGTAGTTCCTTGTGATGTCGGGTGAAAACGGTGAAGGTCCTTAAGGTCTTTTTTTATTAAGAAAACTAATATTTTTTACGTAATTCTTTGATAAGAACTCCATTCAGAATAAGACGACGTATGAATGTTATTTATTCATTTTTATACTAACGGACAAATAATTTACGGACAATTATACAAAACATCTAAAACGAAATAAGAAAAATAACAGTTCGTAAATAATAATAATATATTAATGAAGCAATGGAAAAAATTTGAGAAAAATATACATCAGAGAAAGCATTCAAGTCAAAGCCTGATCGAGGTTTTGGTAGAGTCATGACGACATATTAAATCATAAAATTCTTCGATGTTTTTTTCCGTAAAGACCGATAAAAATCATTTAGACCAGCACCAAAAATTTCAAGACCCTGGCTTGAGTTAATAAGTCTCGATATTCTGCATAGTGGCGAATGGTACCCGTAAGTAGTAGAGTTTTGATTGAAGAAAAGCAATTCATTGTGTCTGTTTCTATGGCAAGGAATGTTGAACTAGATGAGTTGCAGGAAGGTCAATAATAGAATTTAATACTTAATTGCAAATGAGATCACAGTCTTTCCGGAGATTTTCTTATGAAGAAATGTTTAAGGTTCGTTCAATTTTATATTATGAGTAATCGCCTTTTTCAAGCCCTAATCTCCATATATTTCCACGTAAGAAGTGATGTTGTACGGATTCAGTCTGATGGATATGAACAGTATAAAAGGAATAATAATAATAATAATAATAATAATAATAATAATACTAAATAATAATAATAATAATAATAATAATAATAATAATAATAATAATAATAATAATAATAATAATAATAATAATAATAATAATAATAATAATAATAATAATAATAATAATAATAATAAAATATTAATAATAATAAAAAATAAAAAATAATAGTTAATAATAATAATAATAATAATAATAATTAATAATACTAATAATAATATTAGTAATAATAATAATAATAATAATAATAATAATAATATTAATAATAATAATAATAATAATAATAATCATGGGTTAATAATAATAATAATAATAAAAATAATAATAATAATAATAATAATAATCATAATAATAATAATAATCATAATAATAATAATATTAATAATAATAATAATAATAATCATAATAATAATAATAATCATAATAATAATAATATTAATAATAATAATAATAATAATCATAATAATAATAATAATAATAACATAGCATTGATGTAGCACAGTTTTGTGTTATTTAACTTTAAGTGGGTTTTACAATAAAAAACAATAAAAAAATTATTAACTCCATTCAGTTGTATTCATATAGTGCTCTTTTCATATTATGTTCACATCATATTATATTCATAAATATATTTTATCTATACATTCTTAACATATTGTATACTTTTTTTAATTATTCTTAAAATTATTCCTACACTGCTCCTTAGGTACAAATTCGTGTAATAAAATTGCAACATATTTTAAAATAAGTATATACAGAGCGATACAAAGAGAACACATTCACAATGATATTTCCAAAGTGGTAATTAAGACAGGAGTCAGGTTATGTTTAGCAATAGCTGAGTTTACATGCAAATGTAAAATTAGGAGGACACCGAAACCAAACAACTTCCGTAGGCTTAAGAAAATGGCTATTTATAATAAATTAAAAATATTTTTAATTTATTCGTCGGTTTAAATTCAGTTAACTTCTGGATATTAGTTGAGGGAAGTTTATTCCAAATATCGTCATATGCCTACCCCTGCGGTGAAATGGCATGATGGTTTGTAAGTTAGTTAGCTAACCACACGACATTTAACAAACGCATTTATCCGAGAGCCAAAAACTTTATTTAAAAAATATTTAGACTTTTCCTTAAACATAATCAACAAGTCTCATTAAAATGTGATTCAAATCACTCCGAATTTCGTAGAAAATTTTGAAAACACTTAAATTTTGTTGGGTTTGTTTTGTCTCGGTCTGAAATATTAATTCGCCTTGTCAACATCCCCAATGAAGGGATCCCGTAATAAAACGGGACATGGGTAGGAAAGGACCTACGAGTTCCGAAATAGGGTAGGAATCTACCTTGCCAACCTACCTTTAACAACTTCATTGGAAAAGGTTGGACCGAAATTGATTTTCAATACTCACTTTAAACTTCGACAGGCATTACGTGCGTCGATGGTTTATTTTTTTTATGGAGTTCTGAAACCTTCTCTGTTTTTTTCTTTAAGTATTACCCTGGAATACAGTAGTTTTAATGGCGTAAAGTTTTGTAATTACCATTCTCTCGTACCGCGCAAGTTGTAGTTTTTAAAAATGTTTTAGGCCGATTGTATATTAAGGAAAAGCCAATTAGTTTATTATTTTGTCACGGGTACCCTTTTGTAAGTAGGAGCTAGTGACGCACATAACCATAGTAAGTGAAAACCTACTTAGCTAGTACTACAGTGAAATAATGGAGTTTCTCGGTTTGATAAACAAGATTTAATTTCTTCAAAAGATTGGCATTCTCTTTGTGGCGTTATTATTAATAAATTAATTAAAAATTACTATGAATCCACCACTTTATTAATATACACATATCAATATCTTTCGAAAGTAACTCTTTTTTCAATTTTAGAAATCAGGAAAAGCGTTAATAGTTAATTAAATATAATTAATAATCATTTTTTATTCATTGATGATGATAATATTAACACATCCCAAATGAAACACGAATCCGAAAAAAACAACAGAAAATAAAAAGAAAATAAAATCATACTTCAAGTTCAAGACTTGTTAATATTATCCTCCATTTTAAAGCCCATATTATTGGCTGCTATCCTTATGATGATTGCAATTCTGTTGTATTTTAGGTTTCGTGGTTCATTTGGGATGTGTTAATATTACTGTCTTCAATGATTAAATATTACAGTGAGGTTTACAAACTTCAATAAGTTATAAAAAAATTGAACTTTTTTTGTTTGTTTAAATTTATTTTCAGATTAATATCAATAATAAAAATTATTTCTTAACAAGGAAAATAAAAACAAAAAGGTTCCAAATATAGAGGTAAAATCAAATATAAAAGATAAGTACAAAATTATTTTTCTCCTAACCATTTTTCAGGGCGCATATCCTTCTGAAAATTAGTTCACAATTTTTAATTGATTTAGGTAACAATTTATTAATTTTTGGGATATAGTTAGTATTATTCTAAGGTTCTTTGACCGGATTTATTTAGGTAATTAGCAATCCATCGTTTGCAGTTGGTCTTGTGTTTACCACTATTTTTTTATATATTTAGATTGAGATGTCTGTTGACTCACGGTTTTAAATCACAATATATCACAAACAGGTAACATATTCGCAGAATTGTTTAGTTGTCTTATTTTTCATATTATTTCTCTAACCTAATGTTGTTCTACATTCTGGTTTTATGTTTTTTTTTAAATACTGAAAAAATAGTTCTCGTATTCTTCTAATAATATAAAAGTAAATATTAACCCATGTTTATGTAATAGCAATCGTTACAATTTCCGGGTACTATTATGAAAATATTTAACGGCTTATATTCTGTTTTAGAAAAACAAAAATATAAAGGGTACCGTAAAAGTTTTGTCTGTCTTGAATATTTTGATTCAGCCGCCAAAATTACAAACATTTTTATACATATTCTTTAAAATTTCAGATTGATAAAAATCGGCAGCATTTACTTGAGTGGCGGTTTTTTATTGATTTTATGGTGGATTTATTTTTAATTATTACGTAAAACATTTTATTGTTACGTTTCCCCCGTCATGTTAGGGATGTCCCTGTGTTATGGTCGATGAAGTTATTAATATGGATGTAGTTATTAAATTGTCATGAAGTTATTAAATAATTATGAAGTCATTAAATTTTTAAGAATTTATTAAATTATTAAGAAGTTATTAAATTATTATGATAACTTCATAATAATTTAATAAAATTGTTATGAAGTTATTAAATTGTTATGAAGTTATTAAATTGTAATGAACTTTTTAAATTGTTATGAAGTTATTCAATTGTAATGAACTTTTTAAATTGTTATGAAGTTATTAAATTGTTATGAAGTTATTAAATTGTTATGAAGTTATTAAATTGTTATGAAGTTATTACCTAGACGAGGAAAGTGTTTATGTGTAAGTTACTAGTACCCAGTAGCCAAGACAGTGATAAGTGATAACTATATCATCATCTCGAGAAAAGTGATAAATACCGTCCACACGTGCAATTAATTAAGTAATTTAGTAAACTGTAGTATTTAATTAAGTGAGTTTCCAAACAGCACGAAAATAGCCCCCACCCAACAGTTGTATTATATAATTTAATTACGACCTCCGTGCTACGGGAATGAGCCGAGCTGAGAGAACTAAAAAAAATGTATTGTAAAAACGTCAATGAATTAAAAATATTTTTCTACATTCCTTTTTCAGTAGCTCCGTGAAACCGTCTACTAGCGGATACTTGAAGCTTCGATCATATCAACATAACGTCCTTGACATCACTCCGTGTGACCGACCATTTAGTTAGTTAGGTTAGGTTAGGTTAATAATAAAAATAAATATAATGAATTTCTATAGCGCAGTTTTGTGAAGGTTTACCTTTACACTAACTGCTTTTTAAACTAATTAACCTAACCTAATATAATTATAACATTGATATATATATATATATGGGAAGCACGGGAAGCCTATGGTACAGAGTATGCCAATGCAAGAATACCTCCATTACTGCTACGGCTGCATGGATGGAGTCTCCCTTGATGGCCCTTTGGAAACGGGAAACCGTCGAATATCCACAACAAATTTGTTAATTTTTTTCTTTACTCTCTCAGTGAACTTATTTTGGATATTTTACTGAGTAATCTTTCTTTACGTTTTTCTTTTCTTTTTTTCTTCCCCTTATTTTTCGTGAATATTGTTATTTTTTGTATATATTATTATCACTTATGAAACGTATTGCATTTCACTACCCCTGCATATCTTCTGGAATAAAGAACTATTATTATTATATATGCAAATTAAAACAATTACTTAGAAGATTCATGAACAACCGACACTAATCATGAACTATGTTATTAAGCAGGTCCATAACAAGAAAGTTTAACAAACTACCCCGGTATTATTTTAAAAGCACGAACTATTAGTTGTCGTTGCGCTCGGTAGGGGCGGGATTGACCAGGCCGAGCCCGGGGTTCAGCTCGGGCGAGGGAATGAAGGACTCACTCTAGTTTTGGGGCTCGTCGAGAGCCGTTGTTCCTATCCTCTCCAGAAGTCTGCAGAAACGTCTAACGGGTATAGTATCTTACTTTCATTATTTACTTTTGCTACTACAGACATATTCTAAATTCAGCTAACTAACCTTTAACGTTCTAAATGCGTCCACAGAGAGATTTATAGCTTTTCCCAGAGCTTAGAGTCATTGCTATTCAATATAGGCCTCAAGGTATTTTTATAGCAAAGTTTAATTGTTTTATTGAATTTCCCATTCCCGCGTTTTACCGATATGTATGTGTTTTCATTTATATATTCTGAAAACGGTGGTTTCTCAAATTGTCCATAAACAAACTGAGAACACGATATATGTCCTGGGATTGAACTACTCGAGGATATTGCATATATAGTTGGATCTATTAGTAATCTTTTATAATATTTCAATGTAAATTTAATTACCAACCGGATCGTTGGATTTCGTTACGTAACAACAATCTACAATTACTTTATAACAATTTATAAGAAACTAGAGGTAAAAATAATCAAATTTAAAGTACAAATATCAAAAGAACAAGAAAATATGCACTTAAGTATTACGTCCATGCAAATTAAAACGACAATTTAAAATATCAATGAGTAGCAGACTCACTTAGATGAACATTTTAGATATTATAATAAAACAATTTAGAAGCTAAAGGTGTAAATAATCAAATACTAAGTAGGAGCATATAACAAAGGAAAAAGAAAATATCATATGACATTATGTACATGATTTTTTACTGGATACTAAGGGTATTGAATAACAAGGACCGCGTAGTGAGGAAACCCCAACTAAATAAGTTACGGAGGATGAAAAAAAAACCTGAAATTTTATTTCTACGTACATGAAGTTATATTTTATATAGGATTTATTGAACAATTTGGTTGTTAAGACCGAAAGTTAGTTAAATAATATTTAATTACTCTGCTGTATGTTAAGTCGCTTACATAATGTTACGTAAACATCATTATGAAAGTAATTTTAAGCATGAGTAACACACCCTGAATAGTTTGTGTACGTTACTGTATGTATAATAGTAAAATAAGCTTTTAGTATAACGCCTATTCCACGTGGAAATATCACGAAATTGCGCTTTGTAAAATGAGTGCTGTTGTTGTTACTTGTATTCTCTTGTCTCTGTGTCCTGATTTGTACGAGGAAAAACACTTTATGCGCAATATGTGCACAATGTCGGCTTAATACCGAAACCTTCCAAATCCATTTTACGTTCAGAAGCTTTCTTCTGAACGAGTTTTTAAATAAAATAATTTTGTTATATTTTCGATTGTTTTTTCATTCCATTTTTTTTTGTATCATGTTTATTGCAATTATCAGAAGGATTATATCGGTTCTCTTTAAGGATAAGAAACTGTCCTTATCCTTATGATTAAAGACTTTCTTGCTTAACGCGGTTGCGGTTCTCTCGGATGACTTCTCTTTTAAAGTATATCACTTAATGACATACTTTTTTAAAATGTCGATCTATGCGTAGTTTTAACAAAATATAATCTCAATATTATTGTAAGTATTGACTTTAAACATTATGAGTGACTTGATTGTCGCATAATAATCCTATCAAATGAACCGAATTAACGAAATTTCAATGTTTATAAACTACCTATGCCAAAAGCCTGAAATGTCAGAAAAACTGTTTTAAATTCTATGAATTTTAATAAACTACACTTATGAAGTACGTAATAATAAACTAAATTTGTTTAGTATGTGTAATGGATGTAATTTTTTTTTATAATACTGTGTTAATTAAAACTAAAACTCCTTTAAAAATGCATTGTTATTGACATGGATCAGAACCCTCATGATCCAAAATGGATTAACCCTGAGGATGAGAACAATGTCTTATTCAATTTTTTTGGAATAACTTTTTGAAGTCTATAAACCTTATTGTAATATATTCGAACCCAGGACCTCATGGTCTATCCGGGACTTGGGCTCTAATATACTGAGCTACTTCTACCCCGTTAATATCATCTTCAAAATACATATACTCGTATATATTTTTTTAATAACCGCCAAGTTATTCAGACTATAAACAACTATAAAATCTATAGTAAATCTTTAAGTTGGGCCGTACATTTATATATTACAACAATAATAATTTCTTTGTTAACCAAATAACTATCATAAAGTATTTGTACCATTAGCCACAATCGATGATCATATTTTTGTGAACAAGGAGTATTAAGTTAATAATAATAGGTAAATAATAATAAGTAAATAATAATCAGTAAATAGTAATAAGTAAATAATAATTCACGAATAAAAATAAGTAAATATTAATAATTAAATAATAATAAATAAACAATAAAAATTAAATAATAATCGGTAAACAGTTATAAGCATATAATAATACATATGTAATATTAAGTAAATATTAATAAGTAAAAAGTAATAAGTACATGATAATAAAAATGGGTAAATAATAATAAGTAAATAAAATTATGTAAATAGTATTTACTTATAATAGTAACTGGTGGGTAAAAAAAAATTAATGGTAATTTAGTAAGTAATAATAAGTAAATAGTAATGGATTATATTATAATGTCTTATCCTTAAAAATCCAGAATCGGGCCCCTGCTTCTTCGGGCGTCCCTATCTTGTGCTTCTTTATTGGATTCAGTCATACTTGTTTTCTGCATGTGTTTTCTCAAGTATTATCTGTGGCGACCAGCCCCTCATCTCTCCTCTTGAAATATCGAGAGATTTTTGTTTAGTTTCCATTTTTCTGACGATTGCCCAAACATTTTATATTTATTGGTTACGATACATAATAAGAGGCATTCAATGGCTGTATCAAATATATCTAGAGTGAATAGATTTAGCAGATAAAACATATTTCTTTATAACTAAATATAAATTGTTGCACAACACGTGTAAATAACCAAGTCAAGATTGCACAACGACATGCAATACCAAGCGAGCCAAAAGCCTATATTTCACCTAAAACAAGTCAAAATTACACCACAAAATGCAATGATTTCATAACACCTGCAAATAATGTTGCCGGTGTCCTATAAAAATTGTACGCACATAGGCACGCGTACTATTCCCGTTCACGAACCTGACCAAGTAACATCTCCACTGTAACGCTGTTTCACCGTAAAAACCGACCACCATCATTTATCTTCAATCAACCTGGACCTGCTCTCCTCACCAAGTGAGAAATCTTCACTCTACCTGAGCACGACAGCCACCCAGCCTACCTACGAGCTTGCAGCGACCTACGAGCTTGCAGCAGACCCTAAAGCAGTCCCCGGATATGCCGCAACCTTATCCCGACAGCCACCCAGTCTACCTACGAGCTTGCAGCAACCGGTCCGACCCTAAAGCCGTTCCCGGATATGTCGCACCCTGAGCACGAAAGCCACCCAGCCTACCTATGAGCTTGCAGCGACCGGTCTGACCCTAAAGCCGTCCCCGGATACGCAGCAAACCTCGCTCATATGACAGCTGACACCACCTCAAGCGATCGATCATTCTGGTCCGTGCTACAAATCAAGTACGCTCCGGGCGACGTCATCCCCTTGGAAAATACCAAACACCTTTCTCAGTAGGACTAGCGAATCACAATAGTGATGCGTTCCTGTGTACCGGTGCCTAAATATTTACAGTCCCTTGTGCGGGCCTACACGTCTCGTACAATGGCATAGTTTACAAAACGTTAGACTAGTTGTCGACTACAACAGAGTTCAAATCTCATAGCGGGTATGAGTATAGCATGTTCCCTTATCCGAACATATTGTTCTCGGTGGAAAGATAGGTATTATGTAATTAATTAAAATGAGGTTACGTTGCGCCCTTGAGGTGATTTTTCACAAAAACGGCGCTATAAAAATCATCCGAATATTATTACGTTCATTTAAAATTCGGCTTTGGATAATTTGTTTTCACTTTTATTTTTTGGAACACTAGTCTTATTTTGTTTTCTTTCTATGGATACGATTTAATGAAACCTATCGGTTGCTTCACCGCAGAAGAATGTTAGATTATACATACATAAATAGTTAATTGAACATAAAAAAAATAAAAAAATGTTTTGTACACACCACTATTTAATATGTAAATAACAATATGTTTCGGAAGCAAAGCTTCCCTCACAAGGATACAAAGTGTACTAAGAAATAATGACAAGAATATACAAATAATAATTCATGGATGAATAATAACATAAGAATAGACAAATAACCAAAATTAAGAATAAGTGATGAAAGTAGGTAAATAATTAATAAAAAATGTTAAAATAATTGAAAAAAAATTGGATTATAAAATATCAAATGAGCATCAAAATACAAAAATTGTTATGATTTTTGTTAACAATATTCTAAATATAAGTTTTAATGTGGAAATAAATTAAAATAGCTATCTCTTAATTTAATTTTTTTTTAATAATATTTAATTAACTATTTATACTTTTTCTAATTGTATACCAGTTGTATTTATTTTTTTTTTAATCTTCACAGTATAAGAAATTGTTATAAATAGAGCAGTAAATCATTTTTTCACATTTTTTAGTTTCTGCGATGAATATTAAAAATTGTACTAATTTATTTTAAGGCAAGAATAATATTTTACTTATTTTTTAGAATACAAAAAAGAGCTGTTTACAGAGCAGTAAAATCATTTAATTGATTAAAATTCATTTTCAAACTGCGGTTAATCCACATTGCGAAGACTTATTTCTATGATTTTATTTGCTAGCACTCAATTCTAAGTTGGACGGTATTTAAAATTATTTATTACCGATAAAACCGATTTAGTTAGAAAATAATTAAGATTATCTAATCTGTGAGATACTTATATTTAAAATGTGGCTTTCTCGTATTTAAATGACAGTGTTTTCTTAATTGATTTATTTAAAGGTGTTATATTGTTTTGGTAGTGTGATTATGCTGAAAAGTGGGGAATAAATAATTTTACTTTCTTTTTTAATTAATGTTATATTAGGATAATTCCAAATAAAAACTAAAATACTTGCAGAACTTAATTAAATTTGATATAAATGAAATTAATAAAAAAAAATGCTTTGAATACGGAAACAATTGTTTTAATAATTTATTTTAGAGAAAACCGGGACATAGACGGTGTTAATATTAAGCCAAAACATGCGGAAAATTCTCGGTGCAATAAATAACACAATTGCGACATTCCGGGACATTGCATTGGTTCGAAGTTGTGATAACCTGAGAAAAAATACCAATTTCGTACAAGATAGCACCAATCATAAAATAAAGGGAAGCACACCCTGTTTGGGATTTTCATTCGCAATGGGAAAATCGTAATATAGTGAAGATTTTGGTATGTCGCCATCATTCTTTTTCTAAAAAGTTTTGTTGTTGCTGTTATATTGTGTATGGATTTTATTAACAGTACAATACTAGCTTCTTATTAATTTATTTATTCTTAAATTTAATTATGAAAACAAAAACATTAGCCATCCATCTCACTAGGACAATCCTGTGTTGAGTTGAGATGAGCGGCTTTACAATTTAATAATAATCAGTAAATTTCAATAAGCAAATAAGAATACGTGAATAAAAATTAGTAAATATTAATAAGTTGATAATAGTAAATAATAATAATAAATCTAATTAAAAAATGATCAGTAAATATTAATATGCATATAATAATACACATTAAATATCAAGTAAATATTAATAAGTAAATATTAATAAGTAAATATTAATAAGTAAATAGTAATAAGTACGTAATAATAAAAACAGGTAAATAATAATAAGTAAATAAAATTATGTAATTAGTAAAAAGTACATAATTATAAAAATAAAAATAGGTAAATCATAATATGTAAATAAAAATAAAAATAGGTAAATAATACTATGTAAATAAAAATACGTAAATAGTAGTATGTAAATAAAAATATGTAGGTAAAAAAAAAAAACTATAAGTAAATAGTAATAAGTAGTAATAAGTAATTAATAATAAGTAAACAATAATGATAATATCGAGCATACATATGTGTACTACTGTTATGATATGTCTATGCAAAATCCATATAATTATATTATTATTTAGTAATAATCGACGGCCTCCGTGCTTGAGTGGTTACGATCCTTGCCTACGAATCTAGAGGTCGCGGGTTCAAATACCGGCGTGCACCAGTAAATTGTGTTTCATTAATTTGTATTATTTCCCAATTTATTTATTTAAAATGATACATATTATATTTGCGGCACACCCCAGAGTGGTAGGTACGTTCAATATCACCTTGGTGAAAGACGAACATTCAGAATCGTTCTTCAAATGACTTTTAACGTATTTGGTGACCTGATCTAAATAGCCAGGTACTCCTCCACCTTCCTCTTCTCCATTTCCTTCCCCTTCTGTCCACCCTTAGCTTCACAACATATTCCAATTGGGCTCCAGACTCTTGGAAACAGCTGGGACTCTCGTTTGGTACTCAAATAGAAAATTTAAAAAATATCACAATTTTTTTTTTATTTTGCATAAATATATTGACATGAAAATTTGTAACCAAAGCAACTCTAAATTAAATTAGCAATTTAAAAAGAAATACCGAAATTTAACTAACAAATCTGGCCAATGGATAATAACGGTAATATTTGAGACTTTTGAACGGGTTTTAATTACAGGTTCAGTTACAGAATAGAATTTCTTAAATTAAAAACTAAATTATTATTTCGATAACCAATAGCTTTCAATATTTATGAAGTATGGTAAATATTTACAATGACTGAACCAATAATAGGTTTTTAATCAAGTGTCTTTGTCTTAATTATTAAATTACAAAAAAAGTTAGAAGTTTAGCCCATGGGGATTATGGAAAGGAGGGGAAGATGTCTATGTGAATGTTATTTTTTGATTTTAGGTTTGACATTGTGAGTTTAATAAGTCCAACACGCTGTATGAAGTGTTAAAAATGTGTGAAGTGCGGTGAATAAAAGTTTTTTATTTTACGCTAGTATTGCAGTGAGGGAGCTAGTATGTAGTTTTCTCCGATGAGCAGTCCTAAATTAATTCGTTCAGATAGTTCAGGGCATATATATATATACAAAGATAATAACTGCCACTGGACAAAATTGAAACAAACGTGCGACTGACGTGCTGTATGAGAGAGACAGCATGAAAGAGAGACAACATGGTAGGTATATTAGAACGTCCAAGATTGTCCAGTGTGTTTCACTTGTCATCTGAGACAATCTTTTGACTATTATTCCACTATCCCAATATCACAAATGCTTTCTTGTTGATAGCTAAAGTGTAGTGTGAAAGGAATCATGAAGAGGGACAACCTTAACTGCAACAACTTCAATAAAAAACCTGAGAAGATTTTCGTCATTTTCACACAAAACGTTTACGTTGCAAAAATGGCTTTACAACTGTCGCATTGAACACATAATAACAAAAATATGTTTTCTTTTTGATGTACGCATTTTAAACCCTTCCCCATCGACACCCGCCTAGTGGCAATATTTATCCACGCGCTCACATCTCAAATCCCCTGGCACTAAAAGGTTTCAAACATGTCCCGCGGATCGCGATAAGCGCGCTGCCTTCCATCAAACTGGCGCCGGGCGATCATGAGAGTTCCCGGCGCGCCGAGCACAGCCTCTCTCTTCAGCGCAGCTTTGTTTACAGCTTCACCATAAACAAGAATAGCCCGGCTATAACGTATGGGAGGTAGGAGCGGCACTAAAGTCACACGGGGCGTATTCTGCTAAACAAACACTAAAAAAACTTTTTTTATTATTTTTAGTTCTTGTATAAAATTTTATTATTGCGAGATCGGCGGGTTGATTAGGAACAAGTTGAAGGTTGCCAACATATCCAACATGCTCGCGTTAGACTACTCTGGACACGTAACAGGCACGGTAAAATTAATAGCTCACTTTATCTATGAACATATTCACGCACGGTGTAATATGAATACTTCCTTCTGGGCGCTGGTAGATGTGAATATAACTTAACAGATAACCGCCGTAATTCTTTTTTTTTTCAGTCGATTTATGAGGTGAGGACCTTAAAAAATCTGGGGGTTACGGATAAGTGGATAAAGGTTTGATTTGGTAAAACTGGAAGTGTTTGAAGAAGGCATATACCAAAAGCTGTACTTTGGAAGGTTTATATAGAAGAAAGAAATATTATTTTCGTATTCCGCTATGAAAATCAAAACAGTCATAAAATACTGATATAACTCATGTAGCTACCTGCTTCTACCTGCTGAACTGGCCACTAAGATTTACTATTTCGACAGCCCAAACATCTGAAGCATGGCGACACTGGTGACATCTACATTTCCTATTTAGTCGCTGGTTTTCCCTAATAGAATCTTTCACTTCCCGTTATTCGGCTGAATTATCTCCCTTTGTTCCATGTTCAATTCACATTTATTATCTCGTATTCTATTTTATATTGTGCAAATTTAATCATATACTTCTATAACCGTCATATAGATTAATCTAATCCTGTTAACCATTGGTGAGTCGATCTATTAATCACAGATCCCAACACACGCTCATTTGATTAATTCGTTACATTAAATATAAATACACTTATTACGTTATAGAAATCCATTAACACATAATTCCCAAATACGTACGTTGATTTTTAAAGTAAAATCTCATTACGGGAAGTAGCTACAATATGACGGATTTTTTTTTAAAATTCGTATCGAAATAGATTAATTACTATTTTTTGCAATGCAATAAATAATAATAAAAAAAAAATGTTGATAAAAAGTACCGTTAAACTTGGTATCATCTCAGAGTTTAAATATTGTTTTGGGCAAAATCTTTTATTTTTTCACTGATGAACCATTGTCCAATTACGCAAAATGAAATAAAGAAGAGCTACAGAAAAAAAAATACATAATACACGAATGAAGCGACGACAAAAAAAAACTTTTTTGAGAACATTCAAACTACGAGGTTTAATTTCATAAAGCTTGAGAAAAATCATTTAGACTGGTACCAAAAATTTCATGGCCCTGGCTTGAGTTAACAAGTCTCGATATTCTGGAACGTTGGTGAATGGTGCCCATAAATGGTAGAATGTTGATTGAGGAAAAACAATTCATTGTTTCCCGAGTCTACGACCGGGAATGTTGAACTAGATGAGTTGCAACAAAGAAGGTACATCAATAATACAATTAATTATTTTTGATATCATTTAGTCGGATAATGAATACAACTAGGTAACTCAGAAATCATCTTTTTCGAGTTACACGCAAAACGATACCTTTATTTCCTCGTATGTATGCCAAACCACTTATAATTCGTTTGTATTTTTTTGTTGTGTTGATGATTATCGAATAGATTCCTACAACCCGCCATTGGTTTAAAGGAAATAGCATTCTTTGCAACAGAAACTGTAAGATATAATTTTCTAATAGCCAACCTCCATAAAAAATAACATTTGTGCCACGTAGCGTGCGGGATCCCAGGATATTCTATCATCTGTCCTATAATTTTAGGGGTAATTTGCGAGCAGGTACCTACGTCAAACTGCCGTCCCAACATGGCGTGACAGCTTAACAGGCGAATAGCAGAATTGGTCTCGGATTGTAGGTTTTGGCCTGTAGAAGGTGGGGCACACTGTACTTGTACCTCGAGCAGAGGCGTCTCGTGATTTTATTAATCAATTTTTGTATTAAATAAATCATCTGTTTCATTTCTTTTAAATAAACTGAAATAGAGATGGCGTTCTAATTTCAACAAACTATTGTAACCTTTGAAACGCCGAGCTCTCGCGATCTAATACTTCGGTAGCAAGTATAACATATTTGTTTTTTAGCAATATTATGTTTCTGAAAATTGTACCATCTTACCAGATAATGAGTCCATATATTTAAAAAAAATGAGTATATCTATCATAAGGGGTTTCCCCATAAAAGCTACTTATATTAAGAGGAACGATTTTTTGAAATTACCGAAAAATATGAATAAAATAAAATATGGTATCTTCTCATCTTTTTTAAGAAACATCGATATTTTAAAGCTCCATAGCTCATAAAAGAAATGGAGCTCAAAACCTGTTGCGATGACCTAGAAATTTCAAATAAGAAAATTGTGCAATTTTATTGATAATCAAACAAATTTTCGAAATATATCTAAATAGATAAGAAATATTTTTTATAAATATTCCACGACAATTTTTTTGTTCGAATAACGATGTTTTTTTAAGGTTACCATATTAGACCGAGAAAAAGAATAATATATATAATAATAGAATAATAATAGAATAATATAATAAAAGTGTATTTTGGCGCTCTCGCAGCAGCCGGCAGCTTTTTATAAGCGCTCCAGTTTATCTGGGAAATATTGCTTAGTTCTTAATTTTTCCGGTGTTAAAGTAGCGTAAAATAACCGCAATAATTTATAGGTTACATTTATAAAAATCATATAATTTTAGTGTGGCCGTTTCGGGCTTAAATCAAGTTTATAATAAAAAATCAAATAAAAACCCAAATATTTTAACTTCAAATCTGTCACGTTGTTCTAAACTAACCCAAA
This sequence comes from Halesus radiatus, assembly GCA_022606495.2. Taxonomy (NCBI): domain Eukaryota; kingdom Metazoa; phylum Arthropoda; class Insecta; order Trichoptera; family Limnephilidae; genus Halesus; species Halesus radiatus. The sequence continues at coordinate 68,990 of JAHDVE020004880.1, forward strand.
AAGCATCGGTCGGTCGAAGCGTTCGACACATGTGCTTATTAAAAGACCTTTTTGCTTGTTAAAAGTGTCCCAAAGTGAATGTTTTACAATGTTATTCTTTGAACTGTGGTGATTGTAAACAATATCGTATACGAGCTAGACAACTCAAACTTAATGGTGAATGTGCTATTTTGGAGCCTTTAATAAGCTGCAAAGATATCGCTGTATAACCTTGAACCCTGTACCACAACTGCAATCCGCAAAATTAGACTTCGTGGCTACCGAGAAAGGCGCAATAGGAAATAAAAACATTTGACGAGAAGATCTTCTGCTGTCACAGCGACCTGAGTTCTGACCTCCAGTGCACGGAGCAGACCCGGTGCATCATGCGGCCCACGGACGTGCCCGAGAAGGCTGCTCCGCGGCCTGCTGTGGTCCGCCCCCCACAAGGATACCACCGGCTGGGGCGAGAAATAGACGACACGCTGATGTGGTCTTTCCAGATCCTGAAGCCGGCCGACGAGCGCCACCTGGCGTATGGGCAAACCAGCACCGAGCGTCCCGTCACGCAGCCCAGGGGAGTCACCAACAAAGACAAAGAAGATTGGAAGATAGGATCAGTACCCCCGGCCCCCGTCCTCACCCGCCGCCCAACTTCACATAACTCCTATCATTCGTATTAGCGTCTTGCAATATATCGTAAGGAATAAATACAGATAACTTCTATTATTTTTTTTTTCAATTAAACATGTATGAAAACTTAGACCAAGCCGTATTTAGTTTTGATAATTTAACTGCATCCTTTATATGGTCTATCAATAATGTGTAATGATAGTGTCCAAAAAAAAAAAAGTCATAGATTTAATATAGGAATAATGTAAGAATAGGAAGTAAGATTTGTAAAGCGCCCTTGAGGTGATTTTTCACAAAAACGGCGCTATAAAAATCATCCG